>UELW01000600.1:4091830-4371053 GCA_900490495.1 Danionella dracula
CTTTGCCGTTTTCATATAATAAATACCTTACAGTAAAGAAGTGTATTAACTTTTTAGTTAGTGCAGCAGGCATAAGGGAGGCTACGTGGAAGGGAATGGCCAGTTCGGAGTAGAATGGGCATTGCTGTTGAATTAATGTTTAATTCAAATAACCAACACACTGTTTCTTTTCGGTTATGTACTGATGACAAATATTGATATCTTTAATAATGTTAATGTTGCCCAATGCCAATGGATATAAACAGCACAATTCACATGAAACGTTAAGCTTTCACAACGTTTTTCTTCGTATAAAAGCATAGGATTAGACTGAGATGTAGATAAGAAAAATGTTCAATAACAATGTTCTAATCATATATTGCACCCCATATGTGAACAATAACTTCAATATTAGAGTGTTTTGCAAATGATCGTTTCATAAATGAGATAATCAATAAAATGCTTAAGCATTCATTATTCGTTTTAACACCGGACTTGGAGACCAAGAACCTCCCACGCACAGCAGAGTTCTCTGGTTTAAAACTCAATACAGCACGCTTAACTATTGATTATCCCTTACATATTCCTTTGATGAGACTACATGGGAATCAGATGTTATGGATGCTGATTGAAGTGCTGTCAGGTGAATGATCATCAAGTAGCTATCCCTTTTTCAGTTAATTTCAGTAAACACTATATATTGAAACACATTTAAAAATCATTAAATCGTGTACCTTTTAGAATTGGGGACTGGTGGGTCGGTCTACTCTACTGTTACTGGACTCCACAACACACATTAAATATCCTTTGTTCTCTTTGAACATATTCTTCATTCCCACCCACTCACATTTGTGGATCAAGAATAATAGACTGAATTTGACTACAAAATGTGCCTTCCTCTTACTAGGACTCACATCCAGGAGTGCAAAAAGCATTTGTTTTGTTGGTTACGAGCATTAACATTCAACACAAAGAGCAAAGTTGTGCCAGGTAGTCCCCAAATAGGCATATAATATTAAAGAAAGTCAATTTTTATTTAATCATATATTTTGTAGGGATAGTTTAAGCAGAGCTAATTATTATGGCCTCATGCTATACAAGGTGGTGGGCGGCCATCTTGAAAGGCACACATTTGTTTGGAAAGTGAGCATATGGTCAGGACTGTTATCAAAGGAAAGAACATATCATTATTTCCCTTCTGGATCTGCTTATTAGGATCCTGGGTGTCTGCTGATCAGTGTCTTTCAAATCAATTTGTCCAAAAAACACATATAAGTACGTTAGTAAAAGTCTTATCTATTTACTGCAGAGCCACCAACATTGTTAAACAAGCAAATAGTAAAAATACATAAAACAACAATACATTTGTTCGACATTTGTTTCCTGGCTATGAACACTCACATTCAGATGTAGAATTTTGACTAACTAGCTCAAATAACAGACATGTTTCGGATTGTGGGAGTTCACACTCCACAGGATAATATGTAACTTCTATTTAGAAAGCTTTGCTGCCAAATCAGAGTTTGAGACTTCCTGGCAAGGATTCTCAAGTGCTAACCTTTAAAAATGGGGAGGTATATGTAGGTTAACTTTTCTTCAAGAAATTTAAGTTGGATGATGGGCTTTTGAGAGATTTGGCAGTGTTCCCATGCAACAGATATATTCCAGTTTAGACAAAAAAGGCTTTATAAATATAATTCAGACAAATATTCTTAAAAGTTTTTGTTTATTCTGAGTTTCACATGTGTCAGACCTCCTTTTTATCAATATAAGTGTCTTAAAAATCCCCTGTTAAGATTTTAAAGTTTCATAGTTTGCTTTAGGAAGTCTCAAGCAGCAAATTAACACCTTAGGTCAAAAAAATATGATATCATGTCATTCTCTGATAATATGGATTTACGGTTGTTAGTTTACCCAGCGATCCCATATGATTTTTATAGCTTCTATCTGTGTTCTAAACCCTCCAAATACTCCTTGCATTGATTAGGAGTTAGTCCAAAGTGTTTTGTGATTGGATGTTGCATGTAGCATGGATAGGAAGAAACGAATCAAATGCAAACAGCATTGCAGTGTTCTTCATCTCACAGCTTTTATTGCTGTTCCAGTTGTTACCCCTTATTCTAGTAACAGAGGAGTGCTCAAAATATAAATATTAAAACCCTTGAACATTGTCATGTGTAGCAAAATCTGCAAAGTGATTCTTATGGTGTGTGCACCCAACTAGTGGCAAGATTTGATTGATCGGTGATTCATTGTACTGTTCTGTAAACTCAGTCATGTTGCACAACACAATAAATATTTGTTTAATTCCTAAAAGAGGCTAATTAAATAATTACAATTTGCTTTGCAAGTAGTGTATTAGTAAATTCACAGTACTTGATGGCTAGAGACATACCATATGATACGGTTTCAATCCATGGTGGAGTGGCACAAATTTTAAGAGTCAAGGCCCAAACACCAGGTCACCAGCTTTGTTTGTTTGTTTGTTTTTCTCGACAAACGTAGAAATGCTGATTTTCATTATAACACAGTATAATACAATTTTCAACACTTTCTCAATGGAGGGCCTACCATTTTTTTCTTGCTTTTTTTTTCTCCTTTACGTTCCTTCTTTTTCTGCTCTGGAGAGACTTTTGCCTTTGTGTGGTAAAATCTTCCAGGCTTCCTGCAGCGTTCCACATTAACATCCATCCATCCATCCATCTTCATGTCGGCTTTCTTCCCTTTCGGGGTCGCCACAGCGGAATGAACCGCCAACTCTCTGGCATATGTTTTACACAGCGGATGCCCTTCCAGCCGCAACCCATCGCTGGGAAACCACATTAACATGTTTTTATTAATTTGGCAAATTATTTTATTAATTCATTATAGCAATGTTACCAGTAATTTAGTGACTGGTACAAGGAAGGCACCTAATAAGGATCCATGGCATTTTGGGTACATTTTTGGGATTTAATATTGGTAAGGTGCCTGCATTCATTTTCTTTGTTTTACAAATATAAACATGTTTAAAATATTATGTTAAAAAAGTGTTATTGTCCCAGGCCCCAAAACTTGTCGTTCTGTGGGGGGTGGGCTGGATATCTGGGTAGTTCCTGACCATAATGGGACTTGGCTTGAGGCAGATCCACATTTCATTTGGGACATAAAAGGTTAGTCATGACACCTGCGATGTTTGGTCGCTGCTAGATGCTTGAGGTTTTAGGTCACCTGTCCTGTAACACTCATTACTTATGTGTATGTGTATATTATATATGTGTGTAGGGATGATTATGTATGTATGTGTGTGTGGATGTATGTATGTATGTATGTATGTATTTATCTATGTATGTGTATGTATGTATGTGTGTGTCTGTATGTATATATCTATATATCTACTCTATATTCTATCTATCTATATATCTCTATATTTGTTATATATATATATATATGATTACTATGTCTATTTTATTATTATATTATTATTATTCTGCGTGTTTATCTGCATGTATGTATGTATGAATGTATATTATATTTGTATGCATATCTGTAGAAAGATGCGAACTACTTGGATGTAATAAGTAGGAGGTATCTAAATTATTTATTTTACTTATTCTCATTTTCAACTCAATCTTGACTCCTTTCCCCACAATTACCTCTCACCTTCTCTTTCCCCCTCCAAAACTTCTCTACCTCTGTTTTCCCCTCAATTACTTCTCTCCTCTTTCCCCCTTTTTTTATTAACACCGTCCTGTCCTGATGTATGTTTATATGATTGATTAATGTAATTATTGTGATGAATGCGAATGAAATAAATAAAAAGCTTCTATCCAGAGGAATAATCAATATATAATATCTTCAATTCTCTGGAAAGAGCAAAACTGACCAATTCATACGAAGCACCTCCCTCCTCATGGGGCTGCTTTGAAGTAGGACAGGACAGGTAAAAAAAAAAAAAGAAAAAGAAAAGTGTTATTGTTATATTGTTTTTATGAGTGTTTTTCTTCAGGGACGCAGTGAAAGACCATTCATACTCCAGTGTTTGACTTTGAAACAGGATGCACGTTCTCAGATCAAGGCACAGAGATTTTTCGCCCTGTTTTACTGTGCATGTCTAATATTGCAGTCACATAACTGGTTCAGCACTAAAACTTTTTTCCTAGATAAACTAAAATAGGCAAATCCACCAATCCAATACATGATAAGGGCAGAGCGCCCCACCAGGAATTACCTTTCAAGCGCTTACCTTTCATTTGCACAACTCCTCTTGCGATTGTGCTTGACATCTTTTCCTGTGTTCCCCTGTTCTCCTCAACTGTGTTCATTTTTATGACTGTAAACAAAGAAATTAGTTATTTCTTATTCATTTAGCATTACATTCAATATCCCACAACTTGTTTGTTAAATCCTGCAGCCCTGTGTGTTCCTGTGACAAACCCTGTAGGGAGTTTGTGCTTGAACGAATTTAAAGCAAACTATTTTTCTTTGGGGTTTGTGGGGACAATGCATCCATCAAAGAAAAAGACAAAAATTGTTACTATCCAAATTTGGCATTTAAAAAAGAAACATATATCAAACCAGAGCAACTTTAACTCTGCCAATAATTTATGTTAATGTGATAATTTTATTCCCTGTTCCCTGTTAATTATCTGACAAACCCTTTCAAAGTAACCTTCCAAATTTCATGTACTTTCAAAGCTGAAGGGCTACTCTTAAGTCATTGAAAAACTGACAGCTGGGTTTCCAGATGAAGGCTAAAGGGATAATAGAAAGCAAGAGAATATAGTCTTTCAAGATCTGTGATTTCAGATATATTATATTATTTAGATTTTTTTTGCAATGTCACTATTTCAATTAACTCCTTCAAAAAAGGTGAAAAAAGGTGAGACTTTCACAAGAGGACAGGAATATGCTAAGAATCTCAATAAGGATTCAGGGAAACACAAAAGCTGGAACTGCTTGCCAATATTGAAGAATATGATAGCGGTGGAAACTCTTTTAAGAAAAGTGGTTGACATACTTTTCCGTGACTATCTATCTTATTGAATAGATACAACAAAGCAAAATCTTACAAGCCTTAATTAACTCAAATTATAAGCTTATGATAATTTTAACATAATTGTGTTCAATCAGGAATCAATATGCACATCATTAACTCAATGAATTAGAATCTAAAGAGCACAAATCATGTTTTAGCTAATTTGGTACATTATTGGTGATTGAATAAAATAATTACAGTAATGGCTTGTTCCCTGCTTTCATTTATCTTATGATAGACTAGTTTAACCTTTTGTCAAAACTGTCAATTTCAATTTGAAATTTTCGCTTTCAGCTTATATCTGTGCAGTAAAAGTTACTCTATCCAGAGTCTGTTTGGTCATTCTCTGAATTTCTTTTGAAACATTTGTGAAGCTCTCAGTTTGAGTCTAATGTATAAAATTAGGTTGAATTCTCATTTAATGAGATGTAAAAAAAACATCTGTTCTGGATGTCCAGCCAGGTGAAGTCCCAGGACTTGATTGAGAGATAATGTCTCTGAATTGACTTGGGAAGGCCAGTAGTGCTGGGGCAAGTAGGCTTTCACCATGAACTGGCCTCGAATGAACATATTAATATATTTGGGTGGATAAGGGTCATGATCATAATTATATTTATTCTGACTTATTCTCAGTTGTTCACTGTGACAACACATATAACTCAAACATGACTCATGACTACAGTGACCTTTTTGCTTCTAGTCACCAGTCTTTGGTGGATGACTTAAGTGACTTACCACCACAGAAAAGCACACACTCGCATCTTTTTTGAAGTTGTTGGGGAACATCCCTTCACATTGGCACAAATTGACATAAACTACACTTATACATTGCACAAACTTTTGCCCCTTGTCTCAAGTCACTGGATAGCACTGCTCTTCAATTAAAAAGTCTAACACTCCTTGTAAGGTTGGACCTTTATAAAGAGCTGAATGATTGAGCGTGTTTTGATATTTCTGAGCTAGATCATGCTGGCTTGTCCACAGTCCACTCCAGAACTGCATCTTTTTCTGCCATCTTTATTTTTCATTACATTTCATCCTGAAGAGATCTGTTGCCCAGTCTTATGTTGACATACTCAGTTCGTGCATTACGCAGTGTTCACAATTCACCTGATCTCTGCAGATACTGCTGTTTTGTTGATGCCAAAAAGGACAATAATTTGACAGTAAAATAAGGTGTGATACCAATCAAAACAAGCACATTTATTAAAAAAACTATGACATTCATTTTTACTCTCTCACAAATGAATACCCCTGGTCAAAGTGGAGCATTTGGCTCAGATTCTGATACAGAAACTATATGTTTAGATTTAAACCTGATCTACAATATCTAAAATTAAACCTTTACAGAGTGGTGTGGAATTCTTGTTCTATCCGATAATAGTGCTGCTTCATGGTCCTAGATATGATATCATCTTAAGAAATTGCCAGTGCACCTCTTATTTCTCTGCAAATTATTCCCTTCTGTAACCTTCAACAGGCCTTAAGGTTTGATTTCTTCTTTTTAACAAGAATTGTTCTAATCTCAATGGAACTAATTCATGGAATTGTTTGTCAGTGAATTGGAAGACATGAAGAAAGAAACAGGTTGAAAATACAATATAATTTAAGGATTTATGACGAGGATGTGAAAGTCAAATATCACAGAGGGCCAAACAAAAAACTAATTTGCTACAAGCCTAGGGCCGGGTTGTTTTAATGTTTATTAAAGCATATTGAAATGATTGCACATAGTTTGTTGAACCAAGACCTAACACGGTGTGTACTAATTCATGATTATATGAGTAAAGCAATATTTTCTTATGACTCTGCCAGTAATTTCAAAGGAGAACACTTTCAACAGGAAAATAGCAAACACAAAGTCCTTCAAAAACAAAATATGTTTCTTAAAATCAAGATAAATGCATACATTCAATTATGTGCATTAGTAAATGAAAATGCATTATTGTGCTGCTCTATGATCTTACCAATCACTTCTTTGAAAGAAAATAAAATAAAAATATATCTGTAATATAAAAAAAATAACCCAGTTTGCCAATTGATGTATTCTATAGATATACCTTACCTCCTAGTTTTGACCCGACTTGGACTTCTTGCTTCTCTTTACCATTTCTGTTGCCTTTGTGTTTATTTTCTGTTGACTGTGATTAACCTGCACCTCCACCATTCCGTAGTCTTTCCTTGATCTCATCTTCATCTCGTCTTCATCTGCGCTTGCCACTACTTGGACTCAATTGCTTGTTTTGTATTATGCATCAGCCATAAAAAAAACTTACTCCTTGGCTACCCTTGGTCCATGGCATCAATACTACATTTATTCTTTAATATTTGCCATCAACTGTGGTTAAATATTTGTTCATGAAATCATTCAAACCCTAAAGTGAGAAAATAAACTGAGATTTTTCTGCCTTGATTGGCAGTGATGGGAAAACAAAACAAAGGAAATGCATATATTGTTTTTATTGTCTATTTTAAATTTTTTCAACGAATATTGGTAGAAGAGAGAAGTGATGTTCAGATTTGCGGTCATTTTTATTATTGACAGACTATTTTAAATTCTCTAGGGCTGATTTCTTGAACAAATCTACTGCTTCACTTTGCAATTTAAACTTTTAAAGATTCCAGCAGCTCTCTCCTCCTGATGTCCTGCTAAAGATGATCCTTGTTTGCTGCAATAAACAGAAATCAAATCTTGTCATCGCTACAAGCAGCCCTGTTGAACCCTTGTGTTAGCACCTCAGGTGACAAAATGATGTTGACACTTCTCAGTTTGAATACAGCACCAAAGTCCCATAGTGCAGCATGCCTTCCATAAATTTACAGCAAGGTTTCACTGTGCTGATATGTACATTTAGAGAATTAGTACAATTATTGTTAATTTATGCTGGCAACAAACTACAAAGCACTCACTCATCTGTAAGCGTGTTACATGGGCTACTTTGTAGACTTGCAGAATAATACATTAGTATAGTTTTTGATTACAGCTTGATAAGGTTTGTTATGAACATATCTGTATATCTGTGGATTGTAATTGTTTATCTGTGGGCATCCCTAATTTAATTATACCTATTGATCAAATTTAGCTTGAGAAAGTTTTTTTTATCACCCAGTAAAAAGCAGCTGATTTTGAACATGGTTTTTAAAATGATTTTTTTGGGGGTAATTTCATATTGAAGTGCAAGAGGAATATTTCCGCTATTATTACTTCGCAGATAGAGTATGTGCTTCACATGGTCTTGTGCATTTTCTTCTGTGCATAGGGTCACGACAGTAAGATGTCTAAGCCCGTCCGCATGACTGTTCGCCCATGCGCTTACTGGGGGTCTGCTCCAGGGTGTCCCTCCCCCCCCCGCGCGTGTATCTATCTGTCTTCTACATACTCAAGTCTTCTATCTTACTCCCAAATCCAGGACCCCCACATTCCTTTAGTACACCCTCTCCTTTCCACCTGCCCCTTGCGCGATTTTTTTGCCCGGCACCCCCCATTTCCTCCTGCTCCCACCGGTGCTCTCTCTTTTCTCCCTCTGTTTGTTGTGTGGCGCGCGCTCCTGGTGCGCCGTTGAGCTTGGTGCTTGCCGCGATCCTACCTGCCGTTCTCTTTTTGGACCGAGCGGGGGACCTCCCGGTATATATTGTTTGCTTGCGCCCTCCGTCGCCTCCTTTGTAGTTTCTAACCTATCTAGCTCGTCACCCTGTGGGGCTTTCCCCTCGTCGGCTCGTCCGACGCCCGTCGTCAGTGTTGAACAGTTCCCTAGTCTTACCCCCCTTTTTCCCTCTTCCCGTCCTTGCTCTGCCCCCGCCGCCCCTGCCCCCCTCCGACTGTGCCGTCCTAATCCTCTGCCCCGCGTCCTCCTACGGGCCTCTCTTCTTTGCTTCCCCCCTCTGGACCATTCCCCCACAACACATTCTTTCCCAACATGTTCCCCCCCTCCGTGCTTTATGGGTGTCCCCCCCCTTTCCCCGTCTTTGCTCCCTAGGTCTAATTCCCTCGGGTCTGCCCCGTCCCCCCCCCTTTCCCTCCCCGCTTCCGATATTCCTCCCCTTTCCCGCTGTCCTCAAACCCTATCCTCCTTGTATTCACTTCTGCAGTCTCCCAAAGTCGCCCATGTCCAAGTCCGCTGAGTGCGTGCCCTTTGTCCCTTGGGGGGGGTTTTGCCCCCTCTGCCCCTACCCTTCCCCACTACTTTCCTTATACATTCTCTACCATGTACTTCTAGCCCCACCGTGCCACTTCTTCGCTGTCCATTTCGGCCGGCTGCTGCCCTCTGGGCGTTGGTGCGCCGGCGCTCAAACCTGCGCCGTGTCCCACTATTTTGTCTGCGGTGCTCCCCCAGGTTCCAGGGTGTGTTTCGGTGCCACTCTTTGTTTCTGTTTCTGCCGCACCACACAGGTCTCTTTAGCTGGCCTCGGAGGAGCGCGCTGTTCGCCTTTTTTCCCCTTTCATTGCCCGTGACAGGCAGTAGCGCTTTGTTCCGACCTCCGCCCCTCAGCCGCCATTCTACTTAGTTGTCCATCATACAACTGACCGCAATTGCCCTCCATTTTTTTCCTCCCCCTCCTTCGCTTGACCAACATGACTTACCTCGACCATCCCGACCCCCTCTGCATTCCTTGTTTGTTTTTATCCCATGCCCCTCCGGCAGAAAATCCTCCGTTATTTTCTCACTTTAGGCGTTTGCCCTGATCCATGACCACCTATTTCCACGTGATAGGCCACCTCTTAAGCCTCTGTAGCTATTGCTGCCACGCCGGCCACAGGGTCGTCAATTGGCGTCCGTTTTTTGGTGAGCTACTCCACCCCAAGCTAATTGCGGCATCTAGTAGTGGGCGTGCAGTGAGACGCGTAGACTTTGCAGCTCCCCGGCCAGCACTCCGGCCGGGTGCTGGCGGTTGCAGGTTCCCCCCAGTCACACAATATCCCCCCCCGGCACCAGCCAATGCGTAACGCGCCGCCCTGTAGTCCCGTGGCCGGGTCACACCTAGGCGGTGGTCTATTCTCGACCCTCCCCCAATGGACACTGGTTCTTTTTCTCATACCCCGCCTCTTTTATTTTCTTTTCTTCCCACGACGTTGCTTGGTCCGCCGTAGAGCGCCCCTCCTGCTTTTCCTGTCCTCCTCCCCATTCCTTGACATGTCTGCTTCTTCTTGCTTTGCGCAATATTTTGTTTTTGCCAGGCAGTCTTGCCTGTTGCACCGAGATTTTGCTCGCAACCAGTGTCCCCCTTTGCCCTTCTGGCGCGTCATACGCCCTCTTGCCCTTTCTTGATATTTTTTCCTCGCCTTATAACACGTGTTCGGTTTGGTTCCACCCATCGTGCCATTTATTTCAATCTGCCTTTCATCCACCTTCCACAACTCCCTCCACGCCCTCGGCCTCCCCCTATGCAACAAGTCTTTTTGTTGTGCCCTCCCTTGGCTCTTTGACTTGCCTTCGTCTAACTCCTTCAATCTATGTCTTTCCCCTGTCCTTCTTTTTGCTTGTCATTGTTTCAATTCACTGTCCCACCCCCAATTCCTGCATTAGTCTTGCCGCCCCCTTCGCTTTTTTTATTCTCTTTGTTTACCATGTAACGGCCCTCCCACCTTCATGCGCCTTGCCTCGTGCAGGTCCGCCGGGACTCATTTGCAGCGCCATAAGTTCATGCGTTGGCCCTTATGGCCCCTTTGTCGCTCTATTCCCCTTTTCTTATTGTGGGCCTGCAGATTTATAGCCTTTTGGTCTATCCTTTTTATCGGCTAGACACCCAGCCCCTTTCCCCCCCCCTCTGATGTGTTGACCACTGTCGCTCTGTCGCTAGGTTTTTTCCCTCTAGTCACCCTTTTTTTTGAGCACTTTCCGTCTCCAGCATTTTGCGTCTCCCAATATGTCACTTTGCACCGGCGGTCTTCCATTTGATGCGGCGTCACATACTCGGACGGTCCTAGTTTTTTTCACAATGTGCCCGAGTCTTGCGCGGGTCCACCTACCACCCCCACTTTTCTGTCAACCTTAGTTCTGTCTTGGTCTCCCACCCATCAGCCCATTCGTATGGCATTCTTGTTTTGATCGTTGTGCCTTTTCTTCTAGACCCACTGTTTAATGTTACTGACTGCCGTGTCCAACTCGCCCTGGCCGCCCACACCGCATCCTTTCAGGATTGACTGTAATGCCCCCTCCACGTGGCGAATCAAGCTTGCCAGCTCTACTGGCGTGGCTGTGGCCCCGCCAGTGTGTCTGGCTCAGCCATCTCCACTCACACGCCTATCATTCAGTCTTAGCCTTTGTCTGACCGGTCCCATTCCCACGGAGTGTTAGCCACCCCTTTAATTGCGAGCAGTCGCTCGCCCGGCAGGGCGGCACCACCGGCGCGGACCAGTTTGGCCCCCCTGTTTATTGAATGCAGTTGTCGCTATCGTCCCAATCTCTGAAGAGCAATTTGTGACGCGCGACGGTTTCCATCCACTTCACTAACCAGATGGGTGGGTTCGCTGTGGTGTAAGTATTCCTTTAATCACCCAACGAATGGCTGCCTCATGAAGCCACAAAGGTCATGTAGTATGCGTCTTTCTCTTCATTACCCTGTTGCCAGTTATATGTGTGTGCGTAGCCAGTGAACCATGACCCGTAATTAACCCGCTCGAACTATCCCATAATTTGATCAAGGATATATCCTATTATCCCACTCCCACCATGACTTCTACTTCCAAGACTCGCTCTAACCTCGAGGAGTACCGGATGAAAGCCTACTTGCCCCCAGCACTACTGGCTTCCTTTAGTTTATATCAGAGACATTTCTCTACTCAAGTCTCTTACCGCGGACTAGTTGTCACCACATCCAGAGTTGCTGCCGATTTAATACTTTCCGAGCACACCAGACGACCCCATTTTTACCACTCATTCACTCAACCCACTGCGCCCACCCCCCACCTCCCACTCATTCCAGCGGACACTACAACCCACCCAGTAGAAACAAAACCCATCCCACCATGAGACCGCCCTTCACAACCACACCCCCCCCTCGAGAGACACCAAAGATAATCTACATCAGACAACCCCTCGAGAAATGACCAACAGACTCTGGATAGAGTAACTTTTACTGCACAGATATAAGCTGAAGCGAAAATTTCAAATTGAAATTGACAGTTTTGACAAAAGGTTAAACTAGTCTATCATAAGATAAATGAAAGCAGGGAACAAGCCATTACTGTAATTATTTTATTCAATCACCAATAATGTACCAAATTAGCTAAACATGATTTGTGCTCTTTAGATTCTAATTCATTGAGTTAATGATGTGCATATTGATTCCTGATTGAACACATTATGTTAAAATTATCATAAGCTTATAATTTGAGTTAATTAAGGCTTGTAAGATTTTGCTTTGTTGTATCTATTCAATAAGATAGATAGTCACGGAAAAGTATGTCAACCACTTTTCTTAAAAGAGTTTCCACCGCTATCATATTCTTCAATATTGGCAAGCAGTTCCAGCTTTTGTGTTTCCCTGAATCCTTATTGAGATTCTTAGCATATTCCTGTCCTCTTGTGAAAGTCTCACCTTTTTTCACCTTTTTTGAAGGAGTTAATTGAAATAGTGGACATTGCAAAAAAAATCTAAATAATATAATATATCTGAAATCACAGATCTTGAAAGACTATATTCTCTTGCTTTCTATTATCCCTTTAGCCTTCATCTGGAAACCCAGCTGTCAGTTTTCAATGACTTAAGAGTAGCCCTTCAGCTTTGAAAGTACATGAAATTTGGAAGGTTACTTGAAAGGGTTTGTCAGATAATTAACAGGGAACAGGGAATAAAATTATCACATTAACATAAATTATTGGCAGAGTTAAAGTTGCTCTGGTTTGATATATGTTTCTTTTTTAAATGCCAAATTTGGATAGTAACAATTTTGTCTTTTTCTTTGATGGATGCATTGTCCCCACAAACCCCAAAGAAAAATAGTTTGCTTTAAATTCGTTCAAGCACAACTCCCTACAGGGTTTGTCACAGGAACACACAGGGCTGCAGGATTTAACAAACAAGTTGTGGGATATTGAATGTAATGCTAAATGAATAAGAAATAACTAATTTCTTTGTTTACAGTCATAAAAATGAACACAGTTGAGGAGAACAGGGGAACACAGGAAAAGATGTCAAGCACAATCGCAAGAGGAGTTGTGCAAATGAAAGGTAAGCGCTTGAAAGGTAATTCCTGGTGGGGCGCTCTGCCCTTATCATGTATTGGATTGGTGGATTTGCCTATTTTAGTTTATCTAGGAAAAAAGTTTTAGTGCTGAACCAGTTATGTGACTGCAATATTAGACATGCACAGTAAAACAGGGCGAAAAATCTCTGTGCCTTGATCTGAGAACGTGCATCCTGTTTCAAAGTCAAACACTGGAGTATGAATGGTCTTTCACTGCGTCCCTGAAGAAAAACACTAATAAAAACAATATAACAATAACACTTTTCTTTTTCTTTTTTTTTTACCTGTCCTGTCCTACTTCAAAGCAGCCCCATGAGGAGGGAGGTGCTTCGTATGAATTGGTCAGTTTTGCTCTTTCCAGAGAATTGAAGATATTATATATTGATTATTCCTCTGGATAGAAGCTTTTTATTTATTTCATTCGCATTCATCACAATAATTACATTAATCAATCATATAAACATACATCAGGACAGGACGGTGTTAATAAAAAAAAGGGGGAAAGAGGAGAGAAGTAATTGAGGGGAAAACAGAGGTAGAGAAGTTTTGGAGGGGAAGAGAAGGTGAGAGGTAATGTGGGGAAAGGAGTCAAGATTGAGTTGAAAATGGAATAAGTAAATAAATTATAGATACCTACCTTATTACATCAAGTCAGTCGTCTTCTACAGATAGCATACAAATATAAATATCATACATACACATACATGCAGATAAACACGCCGAATAATATATAAGAAGATAATAAATAGAATTAGTAATCTATATATATATATATCTTATATATATTATTATATAGCATCTAAGAGAAAGAAAAGAAAAAAACAACAACACACATGACAGACAACACATACATACTAACATACATCACTACATACAACCTACACAACACACATACATACAACATAATACACACATATATATATAACACATACACATAGTAATTGAGTGTTACAGGACAGGTGACCTAAACCTCAAGCATCTAGCAGCGACCAAACATCCCAGGTGTCATGACTAACCTTTTATGTCCCAAATGAAATGTGGGATCTGCCTCAAGCCAAGTCCCATATATGGTCAGGAACTACCCAGATATCCAGCCCACCCCCCACAGAACGACAAGTTTTGGGGCCTGGGACAATAACACTTTTTTAACATAATATTTTAAACATGTTTATATTTGTAAAACAAAGAAAATGAATGCAGGCACCTTACCAATATTAAATCCCAAAAATGTACCCAAAATGCCATGGATCCTTATTAGGTGCCTTCCTTGTACCAGTCACTAAATTACTGGTAACATTGCTATAATGAATTAATAAAATAATTTGCCAAATTAATAAAAACATGTTAATGTGGTTTCCCAGCGATGGGTTGCGGCTGGAAGGGCATCCGCTGTGTAAAACATATGCCAGAGAGTTGGCGGTTCATTCCGCTGTGGCGACCCCGAAAGGGAAGAAAGCCGACATGAAGATGGATGGATGGATGGATGTTAATGTGGAACGCTGCAGGAAGCCTGGAAGATTTTACCACACAAAGGCAAAAGTCTCTCCAGAGCAGAAAAAGAAGGAACGTAAAGGAGAAAAAAAAAGCAAGAAAAAAATGGTAGGCCCTCCATTGAGAAAGTGTTGAAAATTGTATTATACTGTGTTATAATGAAAATCAGCATTTCTACGTTGTCGAGAAAAACAAACAAACAAACAAAGCTGGTGACCTGGTGTTTGGGCCTTGACTCTTAAAATTTGTGCCACTCCACCATGGATTGAAACCGTATCATATGGTATGTCTCTAGCCATCAAGTACTGTGAATTTACTAATACACTACTTGCAAAGCAAATTGTAACTATTTAATTAGCCTCTTTTAGGAATTAAACAAATATTTATTGTGTTGTGCAACATGACTGAGTTTACGGAACAGTACAATGAATCACCGATCAATCAAATCTTGCCACTAGTTGGGTGCACACACCATAAGAATCACTTTGCAGATTTTGCTACACATGACAATGTTCAAGGGTTTTAATATTTATATTTTGAGCACTCCTCTGTTACTAGAATAAGGGGTAACAACTGGAACAGCAATAAAAGCTGTGAGATGAAGAACACTGCAATGCTGTTTGCATTTGATTCGTTTCTTCCTATCCATGCTACATGCAACATCCAATCACAAAACACTTTGGACTAACTCCTAATCAATGCAAGGAGTATTTGGAGGGTTTAGAACACAGATAGAAGCTATAAAAATCATATGGGATCGCTGGGTAAACTAACAACCGTAAATCCATATTATCAGAGAATGACATGATATCATATTTTTTTGACCTAAGGTGTTAATTTGCTGCTTGAGACTTCCTAAAGCAAACTATGAAACTTTAAAATCTTAACAGGGGATTTTTAAGACACTTATATTGATAAAAAGGAGGTCTGACACATGTGAAACTCAGAATAAACAAAAACTTTTAAGAATATTTGTCTGAATTATATTTATAAAGCCTTTTTTGTCTAAACTGGAATATATCTGTTGCATGGGAACACTGCCAAATCTCTCAAAAGCCCATCATCCAACTTTAAATTTCTTGAAGAAAAGTTAACCTACATATACCTCCCCATTTTTAAAGGTTAGCACTTGAGAATCCTTGCCAGGAAGTCTCAAACTCTGATTTGGCAGCAAAGCTTTCTAAATAGAAGTTACATATTATCCTTGTGGAGTGTGAACTCCCACAATCCGAAACATGTCTGTTATTTGAGCTAGTTAGTCAAAATTCTACATCTGAATGTGAGTGTTCATAGCCAGGAAACAAATGTCGAACAAATGTATTGTTGTTTTATGTATTTTTACTATTTGCTTGTTTAACAATGTTGGTGGCTCTGCAGTAAATAGATAAGACTTTTACTAACGTACTTATATGTGTTTTTTGGACAAATTGATTTGAAAGACACTGATCAGCAGACACCCAGGATCCTAATAAGCAGATCCAGAAGGGAAATAATGATATGTTCTTTCCTTTGATAACAGTCCTGACCATATGCTCACTTTCCAAACAAATGTGTGCCTTTCAAGATGGCCGCCCACCACCTTGTATAGCATGAGGCCATCATAATTAGCTCTGCTTAAACTATCCCTACAAAATATATGATTAAATAAAAATGACTTTCTTTAATATTATATGCCTATTTGGGGACTACCTGGCACAACTTTGCTCTTTTGTGTTGAATGTTAATGCTCGTAACCAACAAAACAAATGCTTTTTGCACTCCTGGATGTGAGTCCTAGTAAGAGGAAGGCACATTTTGTAGTCAAATTCAGTCTATTATTCTTGATCCACAAATGTGAGTGGGTGGAATGAAGAATATGTTCAAAGAGAACAAAGGATATTTAATGTGTGTTGTGGAGTCCAGTAACAGTAGAGTAGACCGACCCACCAGTCCCAATTCTAAAAAGGTACACGATTTTAATGATTTTTAAATGTGTTTCAATATATAGTGTTTACTGAAATTAACTGAAAAAGGGATAGCTACTTGATGATCATTCACCTGACAGCACTTCAATCAGCATCCATAACATCTGATTCCCATGTAGTCTCATCAAAGGAATATGTAAGGGATAATCAATAGTTAAGCGTGCTGTATTGAGTTTTAAACCAGATGAACTCTGCTGTGCGTTGGGAGGTTCTTGGTCTCCAAGTCGGTGTTTAAAACTGAATAATGAATGCTTAAGCATTTTATTGATTATCTCATTTATGAAACGATCATTTGCAAAACACTCTAATATTGAAGTTATTGTTCACATATGGGGTGCAATATATGATTAGAACATTGTTATTGAACATTTTTCTTGTCTACATCTCAGTCTAAATCCTATGCTTTTACTACGAAGAAAAACTTTGTGAAAGCTTAACGTTTCATGTGAATTGTGCTGTTTATTCCATTGGCATTGGGCAACATTAACATTATTAAAGATATCAATATTTGGTCATCAGTACATAACCGAAAAGAAACAGTTGGTGGTTATTTGAATTAAACATTAATTCAACAGCAATGCCCATTTACTCCGAACTGGCCATTCCCTTCCGACAGTAGGCTCCCCTTATGCCTGCTGCACTTAACTTAAAAAAGTTAAGTACAACTTCTTTACTGTAAGGTATTTAGGTAGATGAAAACAGGCAAAGGTCAATTAGAAACTCCTTGTTGTTTAATGTGAAACTACACAAGAAAAGGGGTCTTTATATCACTCCATTTTCTTGAATGTAGACAGCTAACACGACCAAATGTCTCTTGCTTTCAATCTAGCAGAACTTCACAACAATAGTTGGTGTAAATAACTTAAATAATATGTTCACTAAAATAATCCAAGTTATGCAAATCTGTGAAATGTTGTCTAGCACTCATATTGAGTGATTGGCTAATGTTTGTTACTATGGTTACTAATGCTGCGCAATGATACATAGAGTGAACAAACCATTCTGGTATACCTCTGCAGTTATCCAGAATCACAATCAACTATAATGGTCATACTTTTATTTAAGGGAATTTAATTATTTATTATTTAATTATTTAACAATACTTTATTTGTAACCACTTTCTTCAAATCAAGTTTTGATGAAGGCCACACTAACGATTGATTATGTTTACAGCCTGCATGAACAAATTTTGGAATAATTAGCCATGTTTTTTCTGCCTCCTTTGAATTAAACTCTGTGTGACTCGAGTCTACAACGAACTTTAAGTGCCCCGGAAAGAGTCTGATGCTGGATGATGGAAGGGGTGGGGTGGGTGTAACTCATTAATTGACTTGTTTGAAGTATTAGCTTTTGTACTTAAGTTTGTTTTCACAATTGGTATTAAAAACATTTTCACAAGTTTTTTTTTGTGTTTAACATTTGCTCTTGCCACAGATATTTTTTTGCCTTTTTTTTACACACAAAACCTTTGAATAGCTTTTTTGCCATCTCTGCTTGCATATTTTATTGTCTTATTAAAATGGCTTGCTTTACATAAAATCCTTCAGTTCTCAATTGTGTTGTAATATTGTAGAATCCCCATAACAGCCATATTCTTTTTTATTTCACCCTTAACAGACACAGAATGCCTGGAGAGGGTGTCTGCTGACTCGCCAATGTACTCTCTTTTTTTGTTTCTCTCTCTCTGTCTCAAGCACACAAACACAGCGGCGCATGCACGCAGACACAAGGTGATGGATGGTGTTATTACCTTCAGATCTTTAAGGGCACGGGAAGGCTTTAGTGGCTGTAAACACACATTCTATCATTAATGATTAAATGCACACACAATACACACACACAAACCCATACGATTGTGCATATGCCAAATTTGACCTGCTTAATGCATAATCATAGTTCGATTAAATTAACACTCATTGTGTTGACATAAAAAGTAAAAATAAACAAAAGCATGCTGAGATTTGAGACTCAGCAACATCCTCTCAAAGGCACAGCGTCTGGCTACATTCCTTGTACGTCTCCGGTTTTTTGTTGCTGATTGTGGGTCGAATAAATATTTCATGCCCATGTCTCAGTTTTGGTAGCATAGGAGATCAATTATGCCTTCACAGCTGCATCAAAGTCTCCCTCTCTATTTCCTTTAGTCAATCATCTCTTTCTCTCTCTCTCTCCTCTCTCTCTCTCTCTCTCTCTCCTTCTCCTCTCTCTCTCTCTCTCTCTCAGGACCCTCAGACTTCCACAACTCTCTTTTGTTCCCTTCCTTTCTTGGCTAAAAAGAACATTTGTTTTACATCTGTGTTTTGTTTGGCAAATGTTTGTCTTGTGTGAAGGCAGAAGATTCCCTGGTTAGTGTCTGCTAACTGATGCCAGACCTGACTCCGAGCTTAAAGGAAGACTCTGATTTTTTTCTTCTACATCACGTTTGCCCTTTTTCATGTCTCTGGTTAATAATGTTGCATTTACCTTGTCCTCAAACTGTTGACAAGGGTTTTGTATATGCGGCAGAAGGTAAGGGTTGGAAATATATGGTCCATGCATGAAAGACGAGGGCATTTTATATCTGCAATACTTTTTGTATTTTACTTCAATTCATTAGATTTTATTGACCTTAGATTAATTATACACAGTTGAGATTAAGATCTCTTTTTTTAAGTAGCCTGGGCAAAATTTGAAATTATTTTTAATTTAAAAATAGAACAATACACTGTAGATTTCAAAACTCCAATCATAATAACTAATAAAGTTTTATATACAACTATTACTTCTATATATATATATATATATATATATATATATATATATATATATATATATATATATATATATATATATATATATATATATATATATATCTATATATATATAGTGTGTGTGTGTGTGTGTGTATGTGATTTTAGAGTTTCATGCTTGCTGTGATTTGTAGTTCAGTTTTTACATTTTATTTGTTTTTTCATCAAATCAAGCTTGAAATAACATTGAGGAGATAAACAAACTTCCAGATGCCTCCAACTATTTAGACTATGTAAACAAATGTAACACACTTAATCTCTCACCGTCTAAATAACACAAAACAGACCTGACAGCAGCATGAAAATAGCTGCATTTTTTTATACAGCAGCACTGGTTTTCTTTTCATTGGTTTCACAAGAACAGATTGTATATGTTGTATATGTATACAACACTATACATATACTAAACATATGAACAAAAAACTAGTCACTCTTCGATTAATTATTATTAATTGCATTGGTTGACAACCACCCCCTTCTCTTGCTTGAAGGTAACTTTAGTCTGTGATATAAACCATTTCAATAAAGCTTAATAAAAGAGGTTGACACCAGGATCAGCTCTTTTTTAAAAGGTCAATTGTGGCCATATCCACTTCGTTGGCTCTAATGAATTAAATTCCCAGTGTGAGGAGAAACATTCTGAGTAGCTTTGGCTGTAGGGAAAAAAAGTAAAACTAGTAAAATCCTTAGCAAAAAAGGAATTGAACAAAACAAAAGTGATTACACTTTAATTGAACAGGAGTCCAGTTTTTAGACCACTATTGACCATTCATTCATTCATCTTCATGTCAGCCTTTTTCCCTTTTGGGGTTGCTACTGCGGAATGAACCACCAACTCTCTAGCATATGTTTTTACACAGCAGATGCCCTTCCAGCCGCAACCCATCTCTGGGAAACATTCACACTTTAACACTATGGACAATTGTTCTTACTCAATTCACTTATACCACATGTCTTTAGACTTGTGGGGAGAACCGGAGCACCCGGAGAAAACCCATGCGATCACGGGGAGAACATGCAAACCTCCACACAGAAATGCCAACCGACCCTCCCCGCCGAGGCTCGAACCAGTGACCTTCTTGCAGTGAGACGACCGTGCTACCCACTGCGCCACCGTGACGCTCACTATTGACCACCTAAAAGATAAATATTTCTTCTATTATTATCTAGTAAACAAAGTTTATGCATTCTATCAGACTAATCAACACCACGGTGAGAAATAAAAGCACTCCTCTGCCTGTAAACCACAGTCCATTTACACAGCAGCATCTTTGTTACTATGCCCCATAATAAAATAAAATAATTAGGTAATGAATTAGTTAATTATTATTTATTAATTAATTTAGGTTTTTAATTCATTGAGCCTAAGCTGCAGGTTCTTTTTCCATTGAAACCAACACAGATCGGGTTGTGACAAGAAGTGCCGCCTTAACAGCAGCCTTCATCAACCAGTCTTAAACAATGGACTAATGATAAGCTCAATGTAACACTAAATTATGTACTGTTACTTCTGTTTTATGAGTTCATAAGATAAATACAGTGTAAATGTAACATTACAGAGTATTTCTAAGTGATTCTAAAAATTTTCAAGAGTGGGGCCCTGTCGCTGTGTGTTTTGTGCCTAGCATCCTACTCTCCTATTGGTCAGTTAATACATATGACGCCTTCCCAGAAGTGCTCATCCGTCTCTTCATGCAACCTTTCGCTTCCTGCCTGAGTAGTTTGGTTTTGTGTTGGTGTCCTACATTCCTGCAAAATTTTGTGTTGCTTTTTTGGAAAAGCATATTTGGATGGTCGTAGCTCTCCACTCCCATCCGTTCTCCCACTAAACTACCGCCTCCTACACTTCGCTACAATTGCCTCACTTAAAAAGGTAAGGGTTATATTTATTCTTTTACTTTATTCTGTTTTCATTGTTTTATTATTATTCATTAGATTTACAGTGTGTGCTTTTAAGGATTAAATAATTTTCTTTAATTTTCCATGTTATGTTCATTTTTTAGTGCTGTTTCTGTGTGGATTGGAATGGATTAGGCATTTTACAAGTAAAACTTTCTTCGATATATGAAAAGTTCAGCATACGAAGGTCGCCCTGGATTAGTGTTTATACTTTCATTATTGTTTCCTGATCTGAATAAAAATGAAAAACTAGGGTCATAAATTAAATTTTGTAAGTTTATGATAAAATTTTAAAACCGTTCATGCCTTCTTGCATCTTGAAGGATGTTTATGGAGTACTGCAAAGATCATGAGTAAAAAATAAATGGTGTACAGTTTTTTTTAAGAGTAAAGTGGCATGTGCAATATAACCCTTCAAATTTATAGTTCCAAGACTGTCCAAATGCAGGTCCTGAGCAGTTTGCAGGAGGATATAAACCACACTCCTATGCCTTCTAATGAACCCTTAAATCTCAAGCTCACACCTCTTACACCAGTCTTCCTCACTCTGTTTCAAACTAATTGCCCTAACAGCCAGAGCCTGACTCATGCATAAAACAGCTAATGGAAAAGATGTAGATGTGCGGAAGAAAATATATGTGCTCTAGATATCTGTGCGAGTGCAAGCAGGTTATTTATTCTGTGAGCAGCCACCAATGCCCGGCTGTAAAAAAACCATTCAGCAAATAATGTTCCTAATTTGATTCAGATTTGTGAACTTTAATCACTTCTTCAGTTCACATTGCATGCAGCTTTTGAGGTGAAAGGTATCACGCACCTTTAGTTTGCACATTCAAATACAAATACTTATTTGATAGTGGTAAAACTGAAGATTTTTTTACATGTTGATTCATTTCTGGCGCGTCACGGTGGCGCAGTGGTGTAGCACGGTCGTCTCACAGCAAGAAGGTCGCTGGTTCTAGGGTCGGCTGGGGCAGGTGGCATTTCTGTGTGGAGTTTGCGATGTTCTCCCCGTGATCGCGTGGGGTTTTCTCGGGTGCTCCGGTTTCCCCACAAGTCCAAGACATGCAGAATAAGTGAATTGAATAGAACAATTGCCCATAGTGTTAAAGTGTGAATGTGTGTGTGAAGTTTCCCAGCGATGGGTGCGGCAGGGAAGGGCACCGCTGCGTAAAACATATGCCAGTGAGTTGGCGGTTATTCCGCTGTGGCGACCCCGAAAGGGAATAAAGCCGCATGAAGATGGATGGATGGATGGATTCATTTTCTTTTTAAGAATGTTACGGCCCCTGCCGTTTGCAGCGGTTTCCCATTATTTTTGTCGCCTGTCTGTGGGCACCCGTGCGCCTCTGCTATTTCTGCAGGTGACTCCAGCTGTCCCTGATTCGCCAGTTGGGAAGCCGATCAGCAGCGAGGAGGCGGACACTTCGGCTCGTTTGCGAATCAGCGGCGGCAGCTGGAGTTGAAAAGGAACGCGTTGAAACCTGTTCAGCAGCGAGGGCTCTCGGAGTCCTTGACAGGCAAAGGTCAATTAGAAACTCCTTGTTGTTTAATGTGAAACTACACAAGAAAAGGGGTCTTTATATCACTCCATTTTCTTGAATGTAGACAGCTAACACGACCAAATGTCTCTTGCTTTCAATCTAGCAGAACTTCACAACAATAGTTGGTGTAAATAACTTAAATAATATGTTCACTAAAATAATCCAAGTTATGCAAATCTGTGAAATGTTGTCTAGCACTCATATTGAGTGATTGGCTAATGTTTGTTACTATGGTTACTAATGCTGCGCAATGATACATAGAGTGAACAAACCATTCTGGTATACCTCTGCAGTTATCCAGAATCACAATCAACTATAATGGTCATACTTTTATTTAAGGGAATTTAATTATTTATTATTTAATTATTTAACAATACTTTATTTGTAACCACTTTCTTCAAATCAAGTTTTGATGAAGGCCACACTAACGATTGATTATGTTTACAGCCTGCATGAACAAATTTTGGAATAATTAGCCATGTTTTTTCTGCCTCCTTTGAATTAAACTCTGTGTGACTCGAGTCTACAACGAACTTTAAGTGCCCCGGAAAGAGTCTGATGCTGGATGATGGAAGGGGTGGGGTGGGTGTAACTCATTAATTGACTTGTTTGAAGTATTAGCTTTTGTACTTAAGTTTGTTTTCACAATTGGTATTAAAAACATTTTCACAAGTTTTTTTTTGTGTTTAACATTTGCTCTTGCCACAGATATTTTTTTGCCTTTTTTTTACACACAAAACCTTTGAATAGCTTTTTTGCCATCTCTGCTTGCATATTTTATTGTCTTATTAAAATGGCTTGCTTTACATAAAATCCTTCAGTTCTCAATTGTGTTGTAATATTGTAGAATCCCCATAACAGCCATATTCTTTTTTATTTCACCCTTAACAGACACAGAATGCCTGGAGAGGGTGTCTGCTGACTCGCCAATGTACTCTCTTTTTTTGTTTCTCTCTCTCTGTCTCAAGCACACAAACACAGCGGCGCATGCACGCAGACACAAGGTGATGGATGGTGTTATTACCTTCAGATCTTTAAGGGCACGGGAAGGCTTTAGTGGCTGTAAACACACATTCTATCATTAATGATTAAATGCACACACAATACACACACACAAACCCATACGATTGTGCATATGCCAAATTTGACCTGCTTAATGCATAATCATAGTTCGATTAAATTAACACTCATTGTGTTGACATAAAAAGTAAAAATAAACAAAAGCATGCTGAGATTTGAGACTCAGCAACATCCTCTCAAAGGCACAGCGTCTGGCTACATTCCTTGTACGTCTCCGGTTTTGCTGATTGTTGGGTCGAATAAATATTTCATGCCCCATGTCTCAGTTTTGGTAGCATAGGAGATCAAATTATGCCTTCACAGCTGCATCAAAGTCTCCCTCTCTATTTCCTTTAGTCAATCATCTCTTTCTCTCTCTCTCTCTCTCTCTCTCTCTCAGGACCCTCAGACTTCCACAACTCTCTTTTGTTCCCTTCCTTTCTTGGCTAAAAAGAACTTTGTTTTACATCTGTGTTTTGTTTGGCAAATGTTTGTCTTGTGTGAAGGCAGAAGATTCCCTGGTTAGTGTCTGCTAACTGATGCCAGACCTGACTCCGAGCTTAAAGGAAGACTCTGATTTTTTTCTTCTACATCACGTTTGCCCTTTTTCATGTCTCTGGTTAATAATGTTGCATTTACCTTGTCCTCAAACTGTTGACAAGGGTTTTGTATATGCGGCAGAAGGTAAGGGTTGGAAATATATGGTCCATGCATGAAAGACGAGGGCATTTTATATCTGCAATACTTTTTGTATTTTACTTCAATTCATTAGATTTTATTGACCTTAGATTAATTATACACAGTTGAGATTAAGATCTCTTTTTTTAAGTAGCCTGGGCAAAATTTGAAATTATTTTTAATTTAAAAATAGAGCAATACACTGTAGATTTCAAAACTCCAATCATAATAACTAATAAAGTTTTATATACAACTATTACTTCTATATATATATATATATATATATATATATATATATATATATATATATATATATATATATATATATATATATATATATGTGTGTGTGTGTGTGTGTGTATGTGATTTTAGAGTTTCATGCTTGCTGTGATTTGTAGTTCAGTTTTTACATTTTATTTGTTTTTTCATCAAATCAAGCTTGAAATAACATTGAGGAGATAAACAAACTTCCAGATGCCTCCAACTATTTAGACTATGTAAACAAATGTAACACACTTAATCTCTCACCGTCTAAATAACACAAAACAGACCTGACAGCAGCATGAAAATAGCTGCATTTTTTTATACAGCAGCACTGGTTTTCTTTTCATTGGTTTCACAAGAACAGATTGTATATGTTGTATATGTATACAACACTATACATATACTAAAACATATGAACAAAAACTAGTCACTCTTCGATTAATTATTATTAATTGCATTGGTTGACAACCAACCCCCTTCTCTTGCTTGAAGGTAACTTTAGTCTGTGATATAAACCATTTCAATAAAGCTTAATAAAAGAGGTTGACACCAGGATCAGCTCTTTTTAAAAGGTCAATTGTGGCCATATCCACTTCGTTGGCTCTAATGAATTAAATTCCCAGTGTGAGGAGAAACATTCTGAGTAGCTTTGGCTGTAGGGAAAAAAAAGTAAAACTAGTAAAATCCTTAGCAAAAAAGGAATTGAACAAAAACAAAAGTGATTACACTTTAATTGAACAGGAGTCCAGTTTTTAACCACTATTGACCATTCATTCATTCATCTTCATGTCAGCTTTTTCCCTTTTGGGGTTGCTACTGCGGAATGAACCACCAACTCTCTAGCATATGTTTTACACAGCAGATGCCCTTCCAGCCGCAACCCATCTCTGGGAAACATTCACACTTTAACACTATGGACAATTGTTCTTACTCAATTCACTTATACCACATGTCTTTAGACTTGTGGGGAAACCGGAGCACCCAGAGAAAACCCATGCGATCACGGGGAGAACATGCAAACTCCACACAGAAATGCCAACCGACCCCGCCGAGGCTCGAACCAGTGACCTTCTTGCAGTGAGACGACCGTGCTACCCACTGCGCCACCGTGACGCTCACTATTGACCACCTAAAGATAAATATTTCTTCTATTATTATCTAGTAAACAAAGTTTATGCATTCTATCAGACTAATCAACACACGGTGAGAATAAAAGCACTCCTCTGCCTGTAAACCACAGTCATTTACACAGCAGCATCTTTTTACTATGCCCCATAATAAAATAAAATAATTAGGTAATGAATTAGTTAATTATTATTTATTAATTCATTTAGTTTTTAATTCATTGAGCCTAAGCTGCAGGTTCTTTTTCCATTGAAACCAACACAGATCGGGTTGTGACAAGAAGTGCCACCTTAACAGCAGCCTTTCAACAGTCTTAAACAAATGGACTAATGATAAGCTCAATGTAACACTAAATTATGTACTGTTACTTCTGTTTTATGAGTTCATAAGATAAATACAGTGTAAATGTAACATTACAGAGTATTTCTAAGTGATTCTAAAAAATTTTCAAGAGTGGCCCTGTCGCTGTGTGTTTGTGCCTAGCATCCTACTCTCCTATTGGTCAGTTAATACATATGACGCCTTCCCAGAAGTGCTCTCCGTCTCTTCATGCACACTTTCGCTTCCTGCCTGAGTAGTTGGTTTTGTGTTGGTGTCCTACATTCCTGCAAAATTTTGTGTTGCTTTTTTGGAAAAGCATATTTGGATGGTCGTAGCTCTCCACTCCCATCCGTTCTCCACTTAAACTACCGCCTCCTACACTTCGCTACATTGCCTCACTTAAAAAGGTAAGGTTATATTTATTCTTTTACTTTATTCTGTTTTCATTGTTTTATTATTATTCATTAGATTTACAGTGTGTGCTTTTAAGGATTAAATAATTTTCTTTAATTTTCCATGTTATGTTCATTTTTTAGTGCTGTTTCTGTGTGGATTGGAATGGATTAGGCATTTTACAAGTAAAACTTTCTTCGATATATGAAAAGTTCAGCATACGAAGGTCGCCCTGGATTATTGTTTATACTTTCATTATTGTTTCCTGATCTGAATAAAAATGAAAAACTAGGGTCATAAATTAATTTTGTAAGTTTATGATAAAAATTTTAAAACCGTTCATGCCTTCTTGCATCTTGAAGGATGTTATGGAGTACTGCAAAGATCATGAGTAAAAAATAAATGGTGTACAGTTTTTTTTAAGAGTAAAGTGGCATGTGCAATATAACCCTTCAAATTTATAGTTCCAAGACTGTCCAATGCAGGTCCTGAGCAGTTGCAGGAGGATATAAACACACTCCTATGCCTTCTAATGAACACTTAAATCTCAAGCTCACACCTCTTACACCAGTCCTTCCTCACTCTTGTTCAAACTAATTGCCCTAACAGCCAGAGCTGAACTCAATGCATAAAACAGCTAATGGAAAAGATGTAGATGTGCGGAAGAAAATATATGTGCTCTAGATATCTGTGCGAGTGCAAGCAGGTTATTTATTCTGTGAGCAGCCACCAATGCCCTGGCTGTAAAAACCATTTCAGCAAATAATGTTCCTAATTTGATTCAGATTTGTGAACTTTAATCACTTCTTCAGTTCACATTGCATGCAGCTTTTGATGTGAAAGGTATCACGCACCTTTAGTTTGCACATTCAAATACAAATTACTTATTTGATAGTGGTAAAACTTGAAGATTTTTTTTACATGTTGATTCATTTTCTGGCGCGTCACGGTGGCGCAGTGGGTAGCACGGTCGTCTCACAGCAAGAAGGTCGCTGGTTCTAGGCTCGGCTGGGGCAGGTGGCATTTCTGTGTGGAGTTTGCATGTTCTCCCCGTGATCGCGTGGGTTTTCTCCGGGTGCTCCGGTTTCCCCACAAGTCCAAAGACATGCAGAATAAGTGAATTGAATAAGAACAATTGCCCATAGTGTTAAAGTGTGAATGTGTGTGTGAATGTTTCCCAGCGATGGGTTGCGGCAGGGAAGGGCATCCGCTGCGTAAAACATATGCCAGTGAGTTGGCGGTTCATTCCGCTGTGGCGACCCCGAAAGGGAATAAAGCCGACATGAAGATGGATGGATGGATGGATTCATTTTCTTTTTAAAGACTGTTACGGCCCCTGCCGTTTTGCAGCGTTTCCCATTTATTTTCTGTCGCCTGCTTGTGCGCGCACCCGTGCGCACTTCTGCTTATTTCTGCAGGTGACTCCAGCTGTCCCCTGATTCGCCAGTTGGGACGCCGATCAGCAGCGAGGAGGCGGACCACTTCGGCTCGTTTGCGAATCAGCGGCGGCAGCTGGAGTTGAAAAGGAACGCGTTGACACCTGTTCAGCAGCGAGGGCTCTGCGGAGTCCTTGGCTCATGCGGCGTGGAGAGAGTGGCTCCACTCGGCTGCCGCCCGTTTTGTTCGTTTGTGCTCCTTTTTGTTTCCTTCCATATGTTGCCATTGATGGGAGAGCGAGGGCTCTACGGAGTCCTTAGCTCACGCGGCGTGGAGAGAGTGGCTCCACTCGGTTGCCGCCCGTTTTGTTTGTCCTTGCTCCCTGTGTTTGCTTTCGTTTATGTTGCCATTTGAGTTCACTTCTGTTACCTACCCGGTGTGTCACGTTCGTTGTCTTCTGACTTCCAGGGTCTCAGAGACAGCTTAGAATGTCACGTGACATACATTCTGCACGTAGGATTATTTCTGTTATACACACTAGTTTAGCGGTGTGCGCCAGGTTTGTTTATTGTGTAACTTCCTAGTTAGGGTAGATTAGTTCTAGCTTTGTGTATGTTATTTAGTTAGCTTAGAATTGTCTGCACTTTCTAGTTAGTTTGTTTTGTTTTACCTGGCGTCCCTTAGTCTCTGCCCCTGGAGTGTGTGTATTTGTATTTGATTTATTTTACCATTGGCAACACCAGTTCTGTTAATTAAAGCACATGTGATTTGTCACGTTATTGTTTGTGTCCTGTTGTTCCCGTTTTCATTTCTGTTCCTCCACCTTTTTGTTACACCCCGACCCTAGACACCACCACAATTTTGGGGTCGTAACAAAGTGGGGGCTCGTCCGCCTTTTTCATTTTACAATCCAAAAATCCAAAACGAGTTAAGATTCTGAATTTTTGCAAAGATTTCCAAACTGTTTTCAGAGTGGTTGAGTCCGAAAGTTGATTTGTGTTTGGCAGCGTTGGGTGTGGCAGTTTGCTTGTGACTGTTACTTGCAGTGATTAGGATGGATGGATTTAACTTGAAAGAGTTTGCAGACAATCCTAGCATTGATAAACCTTTTGAGTGTAAAAAGGATGAGTTATTGTTGATTGCTTCTCACTTTAAGCTCAATGTGAATCGGCAAAGTCGTAAAGCAGATTTAAGGGCAGCTATTGTGCAGGAACTGGTTGTCTTAGAGATTCTTCCACAGCCGAGTGCTGAGGCGAAAGACAATCCGGATGATGATGTGGCAGGTACTCCACTCTCACAAAGAGAGGGTGTAGCGAGTAAAAATGGCAATGGGTTCATCAACTTTGAGACGAAAGCTGACACTGATGAGGAAGGGGCGCAAAGTCCTGCGTCTTCACACAGGTCTCCTGTCCGTGAGGATTTACGTCTAAAGCTACGGGTCGCTCGCTTGCAGATTGAGGCTCAGCAAAAAGCTGATGCCCGCGAAGCTGAGTTGAAGCTACGGCTGCAGATCCGAAAGCTTGAGTTGGACATGGAGAAGGAGATAAGATTGAAGCAGCTTGAATTGGAAGCAGCGAGGAACACTATGTCTTCTGTCTCAAACCCAGTTCTGCCTGTTACTCAGAGTACTGTCTCTCCACCGACATCAGGTACTCTGCAAAATTTTGATGTTAGCAAATACATTGTGTTGGTTCCTCAATTTAGGGAAGCGGAGATAGATTCCTATTTCAATGCTTTTGAACGTATTGCTACTGCTTTTGCCTGGCCTAGAGATGTGTGGTCTCTTTTGCTTCAATGCAAGTTAGTAGGGAAAGCGCAAGAAGTATGTGCATCCTTAACTTTAGAAGATAGTCTGAAATATGAATGTTTAAAAAGTGCTATTCTTCGTGCTTATGAACTTGTTCCAGAAGCATACCGACAGAAGTTTCGTAATCATAAGAAAAGCTCAGATCAAACTTTTGTTGAAAGCGCAAGGGAAAAAGGACTTCTATTTGATAAATGGTGTAGCGCCAGCAAGGTACATGATTTTGACTCCCTGAGAGAGTTAATGTTGCTGGAGGAGTTTAAAAGAGGATTACCAGAGAAATTGGTAATTCATTTGAATGAACAGAAAGTGTCGTCGCTGAGTCATGCTGCTGTTCTTGCAGATGAATTTGTTTTGACTCACAAGAATGTTTTTACTCCATCCCACCTGACTAGTTCACATACCATAGGTCCAAATCCAGTTTCTAGACCCAAAGCTTCTTCACCACGTTTACGTGAAGACAGAGAATGCTTTTACTGTCACAAACGAGGTCATTTAATTTCGGATTGTTTGGCTTTGAAAAACAAACCAAAGAGTGTTGGGTTTGTGAAAACTCTGAACAAAACTTTAAAGGAAAATGAAGTTGATGTGAGTTATCATCCATTCACTTTGAAGGGGTTAATTTCAATGACTGGAAAGCCTGAGGAGCAGGTTGAGATTAACATTTTGCGTGACACTGGGTCACAACAGTCATTTTTGCGGAGTGACAAAATAACATTGCCAGAAGAATCCTACTGTGGATCTAGTGTACTTATTCAAGGTATTGATATGATTATTAGTAAAGCTCCTTTGCATATGGTACATTTAGAGAGTGAATTCTGTTCAGGATTGGTTAAGGTAGCTGTACGTTCAGTTCTACCTGTCAAGGGAATTGATTTTATATTGGGCAATGATCTGGCAGGAGGAAAAGTGATGCCTTTGTTGGAAGTTGTGGAGGACCCACAAGTGTCTGAGGATGTCACTAAAAACTCTTTTCCGAATGTATTCACTTCCTGTGCTGTTACTCGTGCCCAATCTCGTAGATCTCAAAATGAGGTTGATTTGTCTGACTCTCTTTTCTCACCTTTATTAGCTGGTGTAGTTCCAGAAATCGTTGTTGCAAAGGCTGAGAAGGAAGTCTCGACTGAGTCAAGTAAGATATTGAACAAGGAACATCTCAGATTACCTGTCTCTCGTGAAAGAATCCTCATTGCTCAGAAGAAAGATAAGTCATTGCAATCTCTATTTCTCAATGCATCTAAACAGAAAGTGGTTCACAATTCAAAGAGTGCATACTTTATTGAGAAAGACATGTTAATGCGTAAGTGGTGTCCAAATGCAGTTTTAGATTCTGGCGAAAATGCTGTAGCTCAGGTTGTTGTCCCAGCTCTTTACCGTGCTTTACTGTGGATCATCACTATAAAAAGGGTGTTGAGAATGTGTTGGCTGATGCATTATAACGAATATAATTGTCAGAGGTTAAATTTTAAGGGGGGGAGTGTTACATAGAATGTCTTGTTTTTCTAGAGTTTGTTTGTTTGTTGTGTGCATGTGCTTGTCCTATCTGTTTCCCAATCCAGGTTCCACCCATTACCTCTCACCACCGCTCCAGTCACTCTGCAATACGTCGTGAGGGATGTCAATCACCATTAAACTGATGACGTCACCACATCACCACCCAATCCGGTTGCTCCAAAACGACCTAATTTGGATAAAGGTCTCGACACACCACCATTGATCAGCTCTGATCAAGATTGTAGGCTCTTGTGCGTTTTGCTGTTGAATTGTGTACTTTTTGTATAAGTTGAGTTGTTGTCACGCTGCCAGTTGTTTTGACTACTCTGGTTCTCCAGAAACATTGGCTCGGTCTATTTTTCTAAACCTCTGAAGGGAGAGAAAGATAGATATCACGTGATATACATTCTGGGACATTACACGTAGGTAAATCTTTTGTTAGTACACTAGATAGGTGATGAGCGCACTTGTAACTAAGATTAGAGTAGATTAGAAGTTAAACAGTACTTGCCTGATATTTATGTTTATACTTTGTGCTAGTTTAGAGATATTATTTTCCTGGGGATATTGCAGGGAACCGGCGCCATCAAGGGGAGGGACTCTCTCTTCAGGTTGGTTGGGTTTTTGTTTGATATGTTCATGTTTGTCTGTACACTAGTCTTGTTGTTTGTAAATAGTTGTAAATAAATCCATCACTCTGTTTAGTCATTTGTTGTGCTGTTGTCTCTTTTGGTTTCTCCACTCCATTAAACTGTTCCATTTTCTTTGCAAAATAAATGTTACGGCCAGAGTCATTTCCCATCTTAAAAGAAACGTAACATTTTTGGGGACTCGTCCGGGATATCTCTTAATGATCCCAAAATTGGTGGAAGAGCAGTTTTGTCTGTGTGAAGCACAGAGTGTTCTAATTCAAAAAAGAACTTGGATGCAAGCCCTGATTTATTCAAGAATAACCTCTATCCTTTTTTTTGTATTTGTACAATGTTTAGATAAGTTTAGACAATGTTTACATTTTTTTATTAGGTTACAGTATTTAATATGTCCATGCAAATCATTCTCAAAAGCAAAACAGAAAATATATAAACCGAGTATTGCTTCTCATCTACTCATCACAGTAGCTGTCAATTATGATAAAAAAAACAATAATGTTGTCATATACAATAGATCAACAAAAAATTAGATCAAACTTTTTTTATTATTTTATATTATTGTATGAAAAAAAACCTATTCTTAACATAACAACATTATAGCAACATTATTAAAGTACATAACTTGTGCTCCCCCAAAACAAAAAATAAAAACAAAAATGGGGACTATGATGCACATCTTCTGGGAGTGTAAAAAAATCCAACCTTTCTGGAATGAAGTACACAGTATCATTCAAAAACTATCACCCCTATCCTACTTACTAACTTGAAAAATATCCCTACATATTACACCTAAGTTTTCCTGTTTGATTAATTTTATTATTTACTTAGCAAAAAAAAATGCATTCTTATTTTGAGGTTAACACTTCGATTGTCGTCGGGGAGCAAACAGCAAAAACACTGCCTCTAGAGAAGTTGAAATATGACCTGTAAAACAAAACCTCCATGTTTTTAGAATTGGACCCCCCTCTGGAACTTTATATTTGATTCCCCTGGGTATTTAGATGAATGTTTGGACTGAGCGAACAAGTAGATGTGCATGTATATTTTTGTGTTGTACCGCCCATTATTCTCCTGTGTGCTGCCTCACCCTCAAGGTTGCATTTACCCCTATCCTATCTTAGTCATTGTCCTTCATTTATGTTATCGTGTACTCAGTAATGTTGTGTATGGCTTTGATTTAAAAAAAGATAACAATGATAAAAAAACACAATAAATTAAAATGTAAAAACTATTTAATGGATATTAATTGAAACAATTTTATATTTTGTATAAAACTAAATGAATTATATGCACGAAAAATAAATGTTGCTTATATTTCAATTTATGGTCTATTTTTATTTGTGATCAGTTAAATTTTTTTAGGTTTACTTATGTTTAAATTTACATTTATGCATTTGGCAGATGCTTTTGTCCAAAGCAACTTATAGTAGGGCAGAGACAATATGAAATGACAGTCAAAGTCTAACTCAGGTTGCTCGCAGTAGAAGATGATCAATCTACCACAGTTTTTTTTCATATTAAGTATTCCCCAAAGAAAAGAGTTTTCAGTTGCTTTTTGAAAGCTGTTTGTGTTGCTACTTTTCAGAATGGATCAGGGAGTTTGTTCCACCAGCCAGGGACAGTGAGAAAGAAGGTTCTGCTAAGAGATTTTTGCCTTTGTAGGATAGAACCACGAGAAGCTGTTCCTACTCTGAGTGCAGGCTTCGGGAGGAGTTTATAAGCTAGTGGAGGTAAAACAGGGGCTGTTCGGGTTTGTATGCCAGCATCAGTGATTTGAACTGATTTGAACCCTTCTAAGCCCTTTGATCTAATAAATTAGACATTATAAAGCAATTATTAATTTTGGAGTCATTAAATGTGTATGTGGATCTGTCTGTGGGCATCTGCCTGTTGGTGTAGGTGTGCTGTTGAAACTGTGTCATTGTACTTTGAAAAGAGTGGTAACTCATGAAAGTTAATGAAATCCCTAATTAACAAAATTATTTATTACTTATAAATTTGATCGTTTTTGTCTGTTATCTGTTTATTTAAAGTTTTTTGTGCACTTTTTGTAAAGATGTAGGGGAACATAAATGTGAGCACCTGTGCATAAAAAGTGTGTGCGCTTGTATCTATAAATGTATTGGCAGCAAAAGCTGAGGCAGATGCGGCATGTGGCCGAGGCCCTCCTGTTGTACGGCCTTCTGCGGAAATGAGACTGTGCCAAGGCTAGCTGCTGTCCAGCCAATCAGAGAGCATTACCAAGGGTGAAACAGAGTTAATGTCCACAAACACACAAAGCTGCACACACATATACACGGTATCATTCAGAAACAGAGAATCATCCTGCTCACCTACACACAACACAAAGGCACCCCTCAGCCTCCTACCAGTCTATAGGGTTTGCTGTGCCAACTCATTCTCACCCTTTCCATCTCAGATCCGTTTTCATTTAGCCCCGCTGCACTAGCCTGCCAGCCACTCTCTCTCTCTCTCTCTCTCTCTCTTTCCTCGATCTAGCTCTAACACATTTTCATATTTATAGCTTCATATAGATGCCATGTTCTGTTTTAATGAAGAAAAATGAAGAAGGGGGGTGGATGAGAGTTGGATTGAGAGTTTAGAACAAATTGGATTTTATTTTAAGTCCCTCTCAGGGAAACACTGGCAGGTTTTGGACTTGCCCGCCTATCATTCTTTAAAACACAGCTGGGGGAATAAAAGTAATGTCCAATCCAATGCTTTTCAGAACATCTAATGTGTTCACACAGATCAGAGAATAAAATATATTTTTAAACACATCAAAAGGTTTAAGAGACTTCTGAGAATGTTAAAAGTTATTAAACTTATAACTGAAATGAGAAGAAAATATTTCAAAGTTAAACAGAAACAAAGCATGCTTTGTGGCACATTGTACCCATATAGTAATAACCTTCACTCTGTTCTGATGAGTCCTCTAAAAAATTTCCAAGTGTTCTTTATTGTGGCCTATAGTCTATTTTTGATCAATAAATACATTTCTTACAGTCACTAAGTCTTTGATTGGGTTAAAACTAACCCATACCGATTTTCAGCTTATAGGTTCCCAGGACGCCTGACTGTTGACCATCATGGAAGGATCTCAGCTGTGGTGCTTACTGTCAAGAATCAGAACTGGGATCAATGAGTGGTCATGAGCAGATTTATTAAAAATAAAGGTTGCACTTTATAATACCTACTTCAAAATAATAACTTTATAATAATGACACACTACAAATCATTATTTAAGTATTGGCAAATAGTTAATTAATATTTTATAAAGCTTGTCCATGGTATTTCACATTTGTAAGCCATTTTCAAATATATTGGTAAAGGTTTTATTCCTGGTTTATGAGATAAACATTACGATTTGGTTGAAATGATGATTTTCTGATTGGAAATTGAACCTAAATAAAGCCACACAATCACCTCAAATCACATTCTCATCCTTGTTTACATTTATGCTCAAAATCAAAGCCATTTTCTGCTTTAACTGCGGGTCTTACAGCGAGCAGGATTGCATTCATACACAGGACAGATACAAGATGCATGTTGTTTGTAATGTGAAAAAAGTGAATTTAATTTTGAAAATCTGAATTGAGCATTAAGACTTGCAGTGTGAAAGTACCTCACAGTAATTTGCTAAATTTGTCGCTAGTAGCTAGATTACACAATATTGAATAGACATTTTGTAGCTTATTTTGGGAGGAGCATGAGGAGAGATTTCTGTCCTTCTCCACTCAAATTAATTTAATGTGATTTAGGGAAGCTAGAGTTGAATCAATTTGCCGTTTTATTGCAAAAAACAAAGACAAACCGTATGTAATCAAAAAATCAAAAGGATTAGAAGCATATGTCTAGTAATGAATGGGATGTTTCTGCGAAGCACATATAGAAGCTTGCTTCATTTAGGGGAGGGGTCAAAATATTGACATCCAAAGCCTCGCTGGCTGGTTGTACCATGTCCTCACGAACTCCATTCCAAATGTGGGTTTTTGAAGGATGTTGCTGTCAGTTAAGAGTTTGAATAGAGTTTATATAATTTGGAGATTATTTGAAAAAGATAAGAAAGGTCTTGGAGTGTGATTAAAGTAGGATAAAAAAGAATAAAAATTCCATCCATCCATTTTCATGTCGGCTTTTTCCCTTTCTGGGTCGCCACAGCGGAATGAACCACCAACTCCTCTGGCACATGTTTTATGCAGCGGATGCCCTTCCAGCCGCAACCCATCACTGGAAAACATTCACACATACTCATTCACACTTTATCACTATGGACAATCGTTCTTACTCAATTCACTTATAACGATTCCCAACAAACATAACAGTCACAAAAACTTACTACATCCCAGATTTCATAGTTTAGAAATAGCTGTCTGTGATAACACACTTGACCAGTAGGTGGTTTTGTGTGCACAAAGCTTCAAGAAATTAACTCTCTCAAACCAATTGGCTGAAGTGGTTCAGTGTCTCATGAGGCTTTATCTAACATCACTAGCAGGCAGGTAGACACCAGTAAAACTGTCCAAACAACAGATCTATAAAAAGAGATATCGCAATAGAGAAACGCTCTGCATGCAGAGAAACTGGCAATACTTCACAAACTAGAATGAAGTTAAGGCACAGTAAAAATAAGCTCTAAACAGGAAGTGGCCATGGTGAGTTGGTGATCATAGGAGTCCTTCTGTTGACGTACCTTACAACTAATTAACTTTACTCACTTACGCTAAAAATGTTAAAAGTTGGATTGAAAACTTAATAAAGCAACTCACTAAGCTGTCAATGCCAGGAAATGCAAGTATTCAATGATGTTATATAGGTAATGACATTAATAGTATAATAACAGATCTGTGTTAAAAAATTATTTAGAAAAACTACTTAGAAATTTACTATTGTCTTGTATTTTGTTAAAAGAGGTAAAGTGTGACTGACTTTTGTATAGCAGCAATAAACAAACCAAAATGCACCATTGTCACTCCTTGCGAATTACAATAACTCTTAAATCAAAGTGTTTTTTCCCTCTAATGATTTAATTAACAATGTTGTACCATTCAATTGGTCATGGTGGTGCAGTGGATAGCACGGTTGTCTCACAGCAAGAAGGTCGCTGGTTCTAGGTTCGGCTGGGGCAGGTGGCATTTCTGTGTGGAGTTTGCATGTTCTCCCCGTGATCGCGTGGGTTTTCTCCAGGTGCTCCGGTTTCCCCACAAGTCCAAAGACATGCGGTATAAGTGAATTGAGTAAGAACGATTGCCCATAGTGTTAATGTGTGTGTGAATGTTTCCCAACGATGGGTTGCGGCTGAAAGGGCAACTGCTGCGTAAAACATATGCCAGAGAGTTGGCGGTTCATTCTGCTGTGGTGACCCCGAAAGGGAAGAAAGGTGACATGAAAATGAATGAATGTATCATTCAATTACACTCTTATCTTCTCTATGATTGAAAAGTCTATCTGAAAGGTGTACAAAACATTTTTGAGTAGTACAACTGACAATGTTTTTTTTATCAATACATTTTTTTTATTCGGTCTACAATTGTTAGCCAAGGAAAAAGGTTTGTTGAAAGCTTGATTCAAAGAATGCTTTTAACGAATTATGTCCCAGTCTGGGCAATAGTAACACGTTGAGATGCTGGCTGCCCATTTTTTGTCCAAACTATTAATTGTAATACCATATCTACGGTTAGTATGATTTCCCTTACGTAATAGCTTGTAGCCAGCATTATCTTCTTGTTTGAGATTGATGTTTTGATTGTTTTTTAAAAATTACATTTGCCAAAAATAAACAAACAACAAAGCCAAACTCCAAAAAAACAAATACAGCTTCCTCCGATTTTTTATTTTGTCCAAACTGTGAGCCATAACTGCCTGTATCTGTCACAGATGAGACAAAGAAAACTAATAACGCAGTGCACTGAGCTGAGGGAAAGAGATCACTCAGAAATGTGAGATGAGGCAGAAGAAGTGTTGATTAAGACTCCAATGAGATGCTGTTATTTTGATTTTGTTGGGTTATTTTTCTCTGTCTGTCTTTCTCATTTCAGTTTGTAATGTCCTTCAACGGTGTAGGGTTATCCCATTTTTAAAACAATATTAAAGTATTTATGGCCATCAAGGGTATGTTATTTATTTAGTCAATACATAGTAAAATAACTATTTAATTTAACGGGGAAACAATAAAAAAACAGCTATCTCAATGTCTTAAAATTTTAAATTATTATGATTTTGTTATCATCCTTTATATTTCTAAGCACCAGGTTAACATGGACATGAATTTTCTGGTTTGAAAATCAACTGAAACCTTTAAGAGAAAAAAACACACATGAGTTTTAAGATTCAGTGGGAATATAAATTGTATTGTAAGAGTAAGAAAAGTTGTTTTTACCTTAGTAAGTATAGGTACTGTAATCATGATCCTTGTTGAATGAAACCTTTGTTCCTTTCGGGTTTGCCACAGCAGAATGAACCGCCAACTCTTCTGGCATATGTTTTACACAGCGGACGCCCTTCCAGCCCCAAACCATCATTGGGAAACAGTTTTTATTTGTCAAGTCACAATGAATTACTAGGCAAGGCAAGGCAAGATTATTTGTATAGTACATTTCATGCACAGGGTAATTCAAAGTGCTTTACATTGGAAATAAAGAAAAAGAGAAAGTACATTTAATAAAATCAAGCATTAAAAAGTCATATAAAATCAAACTGATTAAAAAACTGAAATTTAAAACATTGATTAACTAAACATGTTACTGGCAAATGAAGAAACAATACAGTATTTCACATAAATAATCTATCTTCTCACAATCAATTTATGAAAAGATGGGGAACATCCAAATTCTCCCAAGTATAGGGGTGTCTTGTCACCATAATCAGATGCAGATAACCACTTAACTGGACAAAAGCAAAGGTGTAAATGAAGAGGGCAAAGCTGAGTAAAATGTGCTTGAGAGAGATGAGTCATTCTGCAGAGATGGTGAGGTGTGTCTCAAAGTGTGCGTGCAATTGAACGAGTGAGAGAGAGAGGTTGATAGAGAGAGGTAGAGAGAGAGAGAGAGACAGAGAGAGAGAGACACACAGAGAGAGAGAGAGAGAGAGAGAGAGAGAGAGAATACAGTCATTTACACAGACGGACACAATGTGCTGGAGTCCGGCCAGCTCAGTGATATCTTCTTTAATGACTTCAGAACCCAGTCAGGGGTTGCTCAGAGAGTCGGTTATTGGGTTTTGTGTGAGGAATTTAACTTCTGTGTGTGATGCAGTGACACTGATGCATTAATTAAGCAATTAGGCACACGAGGCAATGCTCTACTATGAATATAATGATGGCTAAAGGGCTGTTTTTAAGCACCAGTGGACATAACCCCTTCAGCTGTGTCTAATTTTGTATCACGATTTTGCTGGGCAAAACACATCATAAATCTACACAAACATACACACAAAAACGTCATCATTTCTCAGAACATAAATCAGTAGTGTGTAATCTGTAAACACATACCAAGTATTGGATTGTTATGTAAGATTATATTTTAAAAAGGGTCATTTTACAGCACCATTTCTCTCTTAGATCACTTAAACAAAGGTATTCAGAGAGAGACTGTTTGTGCTTTAGTTAAACACTGCACAAGTGTGCATAAAAACAAGCAAAAACAGATAGAAAATGGTCCAGATTACAATGAGGAGATGGTTTCAAAATTCTTAGCAAGGTCAACTAAGACTCTTCAAGCTGAAGAGATCCAAAAACATCCAACAGCTAATGTTAGTCCTCATTTTAGCATTTAAAATAAACTAAAATAATGTGAAACTCACTAAAGTAGTATAATTATTAGTAGATTATTTATGTATGGATGTGTGGTTAAGCTTACATGAGTACAGCTAAAATTTGGTTGCTAACATTCACACTCACTCAGAAAGATGCAGTGGGTTTTATATTGTTTTTTTGTTTATAAACAAAATATGCAATTATGTGTTTATCTGAAAAACACAAATTTATATAATTAACACTTTTAAACAATGTTTTATTTTAAAAGAGACTCACAAAAAATAAAAAGGAAATATTAAAAACCTTGTATTTGAATGTGTAATTATACAAACAATTTTTTTTTTACAATAATAGTATGGAAATAGTGCATTCCAAATGTTTGAGGCAAGTAAGCCCCCGAGATGCCCAAAGTGCCCTTATGTATATAGTTAAATGATGGCCAATATGAATTCACTTTGGCCTGCATTTTAAATTTCAGTTAAGGTGAAACGCTACTCTGGTTACGTGAATATGCACAGCATAACTGCATTAAAAAACACAATTAGAAAATAACCGGGTACATGTGGACAGGCCCTAAGCTGTAAGATATGTGATGGGTGTGGTTTTCGTCCTAGTTCCATCTTGGAGATGTCGCCTGTAATTGTGATCGTCTGCAGACACACACAATTTTATTTTGATAATGACATTTCTAGAGATTAATTCAAACATATTTTCTTGAGAAGGCTAAAATTCAAGCACCATTTAATAATTTAAAATTAGACTCAAAATTGTGTTGAACGCTTGGCCTTTTCAGTTATTGCACTTTACTTTGTAGAGAGCTATCCAGTGCAGTTTCATGACATAGAATGTGTGAGAGAATTGTGCAAAACCCCTTTACAGCACAGCATAAATTCAGAGTGTGGCCTTTGAAGTGAGTGAACAAAACATTTCAAAGATTATATTCAAATGAAAGTTCAAATCATGTGCGAGTATGCATATAAATGTCGGCAAGATAGTGAAGCATGTGCGAGTAAATCTGATCTCGCATGTTTGAGTGATCCCAAAGTCTTGTGTTTATGGAATCATTAAATTAGAGGCTAATTATGCCCCATGGATATGACTGTATTTATGCAGCTTCATTAATTAGAGTAGAAAAAAATCAATGTTTTGCTGCACATCTAACACTAAGCAAAATTCTGGTCCTTGGAAAAATAAATGCCCCAAAAAAGATATGTATAGTGAATACAAACACATACAAATTCATGCAAATCTTAAAGCTTGAGCATGTCATTGCTGTGATATGTTTTAAGCAGAAAACAATGAACATTATATCAAATCACTTCTCAGTAAATATGAGGTGTTAAAAGATGAAGAATTCATGCACTGCATAATTATGGCTAAGTAATCTCACATGATAAATGGTAAATTATAACAACTAATTATCAATAGGTAGGTTTAAATAATAAATGAACCGAACAAGAGCGCCGACATGATGTAAAACTTTAGTGCATTTTGCTTTTCAATAGTAGCCTTCTTTTGTGAAGGTGAAATGAATAAGATATGAAGTTGAAATATATAAAGATTTCAATGTATATAAATTCTTAAGAACAAGGAACTATATTTTACCCTTTTTCCATCAGGTGCATTTTAAATCAGATATTTAAACAGTTTTCTATTGAACGTTTTTTAGTCAACAAAATTTACTTCAAAAGAAATTAAATGTGCCAAGTGGTTGAAATAGAAAAAATAATAAATATTTTTATTTTGAAAAAAAAAGAGAAACATTTCTAAAACTATAGTTTAAGTTCTTGAATGGAAGGTTTTGTAAAAAATTCAATCAAAATAGTAACAGGTCTAACTTTTTTAAAGACCTGCAAATGTATGCAGGCAGTGAAAAGTAAAAAAATAATATAAAAAACCTGAACTGAAGATTTAACTGTTAGAGTGCTTTTTACAGTGACAAATTTGGATGTACAGATTTTGTTGTTATCAAGTAGATTCAAAAATGTATTACTGGAAAGCTGTGTTTATCCCTCTGAATAACATGGATTGCAATGCATATTTAGGCCCATATAAAGAATAAGTTATTGATCCACATCAAGGCTCTCAGGCGTCTTTGATACAGGTAGCCTATTGAGAAGAGAAAGTCTATTGAAACATTTGTTCTAAGTTTGTTAAAAAGGTGTGATCCCAGAGGTAAAATAAAAAAAATGGGGTTTTAATGATTATCTCTATCACTGGTATTAAGTCTACATTGAAAAATCAAATAGTATACTATTTATATCTATAAAAAAGCAGAAGTCCCCTTCCCCACACCTCCAAACCTTGTTGAAGCATATGGCCTGATGATCATCCACCGATTAAGATTAAATATTTTTTTCTTGCTTCTTAATTACAATCACAATTATTACATGAACACACTACTTTTAGAACATGTTAGAAGCCTTAAACTAGTCTTTAAATGAACATCCTTTGGACTGTTTGTAGTTTGAGACAGTATGAGACAAAAACAAAGCACTTAAAGCAAATATTTGGTTTTGTTTATTAACAAAAGTATTTTCACTGCTTTGTAAAGTTTGCAATGCATAATGATGCACCTATAATGACTGATGGAGTTCTTTGACCATTTTTTGTTACACTTCTTGAGCTTGATCAAGGGAGTTATTTGCATATTTTTGCACAAATTATTGACTCTAGTCAAGGCAACCATGCTGTTTAAATTGAAGTCTATGCATTTGCTGTACTTGCACTGTACTGTTCTTTAATATCTGTCTGATTTGATCATTTTATAATAGATTTGTTGATTCATGTTGAGGGGCTTATCTTTTTGTCAACAGTAGTGTTACAAAAAAACATGGTTTAACCAGGTATAAAAACGTTGTAAACTGTTTGCATTAAGGTTTTAAGCTTACCATGATAATTAAATATCAATATTCATTTAACTTCATATGGTAAGTTTACTATAATTTCATTTACACATTAAAATTACTTGTAAACATATTGACTGTATGCTAAAACAATGAATTCCTTTTACCTATAGTATTACACTTACTTTGACTTTACACTTGAATTTGTTTTGAAAATATAAGTCAATTGGTTTACAGATTTTCAATCAGTTAAAACTGAACTCATTCAAATTGTTCAAACTTTTCAAATAAACCAGGTTTAAATACATTTTCTCTTGCTTCATTTAAGCAGTTGTGATATTTAAAAAAGTTTTGCCAAAATCCATGGAAACAATGTTGCTATGGCCACTGGCCACATGGCAACTGCTGGCAACAGATACCTATAATAACCTGCTACAGGCAACTCTCTGAAAATGAAAACTATCTTAAACAAGGTTCTATATGTAAAAATGCAACAGTGTATTATTCTACTGGGAAAAAATATAATGTTTCAATATCACAAACCAGGGCTAAGCTGACATGTGAACCTAAACATATGAGGTCTTACTAAATCTTGCACAAGACAAGCTGTTTTAACACTCTCCACCTTACATTTGCATGCAAGGTTTGAGATGTTTTTTTTAAGCGTGTGGGGGTGTGGGTGTGTGTATTAGTTTTAGTATGCCACAGGAACAGGTTAGAATCTGCATAAAAAGTGAGTAACTTCTGAGAACAGTCTAGTTCGTTCTGTTCCTGTCAATCAAAACAATATTTTGTTTCATCTCTGTCAATTTACACAGCCAGCACATTTCTTCTCCATTCCCCGGCCCCTGTGGAGCATCAGGTCCCCTTCCAGCAATTTTTGCCAATTATATTATAGTTAAATTTGTTATCGAGACTGATTGTATGCTATATCAAAGCAGGAAAGTTATTGTGTGTTTATGCAAACCTTTGAATCCCACACTGAGCCTGCCTACATGTGTTTAAAGAAGATTTCACGCTGGGACACACTGTCTACAACGACAGAGCAGCAGAGAAATGAGGCAGTAGGAGCCTTTAACCATCCAACAGCTTTTCTGTGTTGTTAGGGAAAGTTCAGAAATGAGGTGTCATACTGAAATTGCTTCAGTCTTGCTATGTCACAGCCTAATGTTGACTGAGGGGATGGTAGCCAGGATGTTAAAATGGTTCAGCAAGAAAAAGTTAAGTTATTTTATGATTGTTATATGTATTGGAGGCAGCCATACATTAGATTAAAATTGTGCATGCCATCTGAAATCCTTTCTTGTTTTTTGTCTTTCCTGGAACAGGCTGCATCCCCTAAAGCCAAGCCGAAAAAAGGTGTGTGAGCTGATTAACTTGTTAACAAACAAACAAAAAAACAAAAAGTTATCTCTTCATCTAATATTCAACGGTGCATGTATAAAACATGTTGACAATATGATTAACATTTTATTAATTTGATTTTGAGCTGTTTCCTTGCATGCGGTCATTTGCAAATAGTTTTTGTAATTATAATCTGCATGACAATTTAAAAATAAATTGAATAATTGAAAATTGTTACATCAGATTAGATTAAAAAAATGCATAAAATGGATTGTTGGGAGGCATCCGCAGCATTAAACATATGCCAGAGAGTTAGCGGTTCATTCCGCTGTGGCGACCCCGAAAGGGAAGAAAGCCGACATAACAATGGATGGAAGGATTGTTGTGAGATTCAGTGAGTTTTATTTATTTATTTGTTTTTATTAAAATGGTAAAAACAAATGGTCTTTTGAGTGTGGAGAAAAGTGCAGCTTCTTTTTCATATTTAGATATAGAAACATTTTATGAAAAAAAAACAAAGAAAAAACGAAACAATAATAAATAAATACTGCATACAACACATTCAAAACAAGCTTGTCTAGTACATAAAACACATGCTCCCATCAATGTTCCTTATTAAGTAATTAAAGGGATTCTCATAAATTTTGCTATTTTAACACACCACACTCAAGATTTCTCGCATATATCTCACACTGTATTATTATAAAGTCCACTAAGAAATCTCTATATTTTAATAATAAATGAATTCCGGGAATACACAAATACAATGCTTCAACATCGGGAGAATTTTGTGCATGCATATTTTGCAGCGCTTGACCTAAAATGTAAGCTTGACATCATGGTAGCCAATCAAACAAGCTTCTCTTGCTCAAACATTCACTGACTTCTGCAGGGAGATTTGCTCCCAATCATTCATACCCACAAAAAAGAAATCAAGCAGATAAAAGCACAAGATTGTTTATCTATGTTATAGCAGTTAACATGTTTTCTTAGTTGTTCTATAGATGCATTTCCTTCAAACACAACACATTTCATCTGTAATTTTCTCATTAAGCTACAAAACTGTCATGAAATTAACAGTTCTACGCTATCTCTGTGCTGCTGCTGTCTGAAACCTCTCCACAGGAAGAATTAATTTAGTAAAATTAGAGATAAATATTAAAATAAAGTCTGTATCTTAAGAGTTGCTGAATATGTAAAAAAAGGTGATTTAAATAAAACACATAAATGACATGTGTTTCTTCAGTGTTCTTTATTCTTCGTATCGACAGATGCTCAAAATCAAATGAATGACAAAAATTAGTTTGGGACATATCTAGTTGTAGAGTTGCTTTTTAGCTATCCGATTTAGACTTAAAATACAAAATGTAACACTTTGCCAGAATATTTTTCCAATCAATTCCATTTATTTTCCTTTCATGGCAATGGACGCTGAGAGAAAAGCAGAAGTATATATCCTGACAATAGGCTTTTAGAAGCAAGATTCCCATGGGCTGTTTAGAACCATTGAATGCATACAACCTGAACGAAACTCATAGGTATTAACTGAAAGAAAAAAAAGATTCACAGAGTTTGATTATTCAGTTATTTTGTTTTTGAGGAAAAAGAGACATCATTTCAAAATAAATTATGAGAAAAAAAACCTCAGTGCTGGTGAATGGCAGTCACTCTAGTGGCCACACCCTGAATTATACAAAGCTACAAGTTTATGAAAAACTTTTAAATATGTTGTTTAGCAATAACGTTTGGCATTTTTTTAAATTGATGTCAACCTACTGAGTTCCCGAGTCAGCTTCAAGCGTTCAGTGTTTGTCACTTCCTTTTGCGCACAGAGAGGGAAAGCTGGAGATTGCTTCTCATTTAGAGCAATTAAATTTTAGATTGCATTTGTTTACTGCTTCAAGAAAAACAAATACCACCATTGAATGAAACATCAACTTTCACTCACAAAAGTTCTTGATAATCATAAACTCCCCATGTCTTCATATGATAAAAATAAAAAGCTGCTTTATTTCTGAATATTTATATTTGGTAATTTTTCCGACAGCCTTTCAACATTTTTTTAAGAATTCCTTTTGACAGTGTCAGTTGCTAGGATAGAGACAGCACAGTCTGACTAGTTTTTGACATGAATTAATTAACCCTTGTGTAGCCTTCGGGTCAAATTGACCCTTTTCTAATTTTTACAAGAATAAAAATGTTACAAGTGTATAATCTTTTCTAGTAGGGACTGGTTGCAATAATTCAAGATATGTTCTCTATATTGTTTGAATTTGAGATAAGTCATATAAGTTAATGTGCTATGGTGTAAAATTTAGATTTTTAGTTGCTTTTCAAATAGGAATATCCCACAAAGGTTAATACTGTGAGCATATTGACTAGGCTCAACTTGCTTAAACCATGTATCTAAAACTTTGCAAAAAGACATGATTACATGTGGGGATTCATTAAATCAGTAATAAATCATATTGCACAATGTACGCTAATAAAGTCAAAACTGAAATTGAAATATTGATGTTACAATATTGCTTTCGAGATTGTTTAAAATAATGCTGCAAAAGTCAACATCTCTACATAACTAAATTACTAAAGGTGGCTCAAAACTAGTTTTCAAAAGTGTAATTCTAATTTCACCCGTAATCAGTTGCAATTCTTCCTCAAAATAATATAAAAGACACTCACTTGTTTCAATATTGTTGTCACTTCTAAAATTGTACTGAAATGTACAACATAAATGTACATATGTCTCTTTTTAAAAGTGAATTGTGCAAAAAATAGCACAATATCATATGAAATGTTGCCCAAGGCTGTTTTTTCCAATCAGCTTGAACTGGCAAAATGTGCAGATTACTGCTGTTTACAACCTCCAGACTTGATCAGCCCCAAACAATAGTTTATTTCTTGTCTAGCAATTGTTAGACTGATTGCTTAATGAGGAAAATGATGGCAAAAATGAACTTATATGTCAGATTGACACAAAAGAATACAATTTTATGCCGATTTATTTCATCATAAGCAATGATGATTTTAAAAGCTTCTCCCAAAAGCAACTAAATGTTCCCTTCCGAATAATTGCAATAATTGTCATAGATTACATAACTTCTCAAATCCTTTTGCAAATTCAGAAAATGTGTTATGTGAGCATGAAATATTTCATTTTTTAAAGAAAAGTCATATTGTATATGAATATATAATGAACCCCAGGTGTATACACACAGTTACTGAACAAAAATATTTCACATTCCTTTTAGTTTCTTTATGCAGGTTTACTGAGGCAGATTAGGCTGAGACAAAACAGGAGACCAGAGATGCATTTGAATTCATACTGATTCTGCATAATCATACTGATTAGTGTGTTAAATGTAGTAAGCAAGCCAAGCATATGTTCGAATATAAAGTATGCAAAAGCAATACCTACTTTTTTTTTTTACATCCGGTGAAAATCCAAAGTGTGGTAAATGGTAAACATGGTAAACACTGTTGTTGAAAGCAGCGAGGTGGTCCATTACATGACATTTTAACAAAGGGAATTAAGAATGTTTTAAATGAATTTGTGCTACTAAAATACATACTATGTGGTAGATACTGCATGACCTGTCTGGAGGTATTTAGTTGATCAAGTTATATATGTATTTATTATAATATAAATTGTTCAATCGTAATTATTGTGCAACATGTAATTTTTGATATTGACTGCCAAAATAATGTTATTTGGCTCCCAATAATATGACAAAAAAAAAAAAAAAGTTTAGGGAAGAACGCAATAACAGAAGCATTACAATGTTTTTTTTTCTTTACTAGCTATGATTGTAACACATAAATAAACACGTATGTTTGTTCAAAATTACCAAACATATAAAAACCTAATACATTACAAAACCTGTTGTTTGAGCTCTAAAGGGTTAAAAGCAATATGACTACAATAAAAAAATACAAGTATGGTAAGTGTCCAGATGTATCTAACACCATATTCTTTACTTAATTTTAAACATGTTTAAAAGTAAGTCACTCAAAATAAAAACACATTAAATAATCATGCATTTAATGGTTTATGAGGTTGTAGATAGGGATGTCCCTATCTGATCTCGTGAACGGAAATCGAACTCGATCACATGATTAAAGTGAAGTCAGATTTTCCATCCAAAAATATATTTAGCTCCAACTAAAAACATTTCTAAATGTTTAAAACATTTCTAAACTCATTTTGATATTTTTATTTTTGATGAAGTTTAGTTTTGTTTGTCAAACACACTTAAATAAAATTCAGGGGAAGATTATGTTTTAAATAATTGTAATACTCTGTACTGTAACAAAAATACTCTTTTTATTGATGGTTAGGGAAGACCTTCAAAGCCCAACCTACTTCTTTTATAAGACATAACAACTGTGGGACATAATATCTTCTGCTGTCTCAGTCTCTACCAGAGGCGTATTAAACTACTTGATTCTCTATGCACGGATTTAAACAAGCATCATCATCAGTAATGGAAAAACTCTTCATTCTACATAAACATGAACACAATTCAACAACACAATATAACTTCTAAGAAGCAGTTTAAACACATAGAATGCCCATTTATCTGAACAGTTTTGATTTGAGTTTTCCTGGCTCATTTGATTGTTCCTCTGTCATTTGGTGTTTTGTTTGAATGAAATAGTTACATTTCCTCCAGGCTCCTGTGAGATTCACTGACAACAAAGATGAAAATCAAATGAAGGGGTGCAAGTCTGACCAAATCAACAATATCTGGAGTCACCTGCCAGACGTCCCTCTAGTGCATTTGCATCTATTGCAAGTAAAATTCATGTGTGACTGAAGTTGGTAAACAAATGTCTGTCCACACATTATATCATGACCAAATATCCAATAAGTTATTAAACATTAATTAATCTCCCAACTCTCCAAATTAAGCAAATTTCAGTCAATAAAGACCATCAGGCAGGCGAATGGATATTAATAGTAAAACTGTTGATACGTGGCTCAGCTGGCGGTTTTCACATGCAAAGAAGAGTTCGTTTAAAATTGTGTCATTGGTTGACAGATTGCAGGGTGATGGTGATGGCATGCTGGGCTTTCCCTGAAGCACCACAGCAGGAAGAGGTATACCAAGGGACACAGGGGTATTACTCACAGAATAGCAAGAGATACTGGAACCGATTGTCATCTAAGTTCAAGTGAAGGCATTTATTTACAAGCAAAACGTTCAAGCCAAACACAACAACTCGAGAATATCTTTTTGTCTGTACATTCAGTTGCACCCAAATCCCATTTGAATACAAAAGCAGTTAATTCGAACAAATTAACTTAGTTAACAGTAACAAGTTAAGTTACTGAGAGTTCCAGTAATTATTTTAACAAGAATAAGGGCATTTTGAAAATAAAAGCATTATATTTAAAATGAGAAATGAATGAAAAAAAACAGCCTGATCATGACTGATCACATTTTTTTCATTTGTTACCAATTACATATGCATTTGTGTGTAATATCAGCGTACAATAATTATTTAGTAAGTAAGTAATGTTCAATTATTTAGCACATTTTACAGCAAGTGGCCTAAATTGCTAAAAGAGCAAAAACTTCAATTTAAAATAACCACATACAAATACAAAACTGATTTTAGTAAAGTAAAAACACATATGAAACCCACAGATTTAAAAGGACAAAAATAAGTATTCAGTTTTGACTTTTGTGGTGCCCTTGAGCAAAGTTTCCGACTGTTCCCCAGGTGCCACAGCGATTGGTGCCCTCTACACTGGGTGTGTGTTCACGTAGTGTTTCTTCACTGCTTTGTGTGTACACTGGGATGGGTTAAATGCATACCTGGCCAACTGGTTACTTTCACTTCACTTCACTTAAAGATGCTCTCCACAATGTTTCTGGAGGGGACCCACGACCTTTCCTCGGGACCGTACCCCTCCCGATCAACTAGATACTGGAGACCCCTACCCCTCCGACGAGACTAAAGCAGCTGCCGGACCGTGTAAACTGGACCACCGTCAATGATGGGTGGAGAAGAAGGAGAAGGAGCTGGGACCAGCGTGTTCTGGTGGACAGGCTAGATTCTGGACACATGAAACGTGGGATGGACTCTCATGGATCTGGGCAGCAGGAGCCTGACAGCAGTAGGAATGATGATCCTCTGGATGGGAAATGGACTGAGAAACCGGGGCGCCAGCTTCGTTGACTCCACCCAGAGAGGTAAGTCCTTGGCTGATAGCCAAACCCTCTGGTCCACCCTGTAGGTGGGAGCAGGAGTTCGCCGACGGTTGGCCCCGGTGGCGTAGCTGGTGACTGATTTGATTCGGATTTGGGTCACTACGAATATCTGGTGATGCCCTTCGGGCTGACCAACGCCCGTGTTCCAGACCCTGGTGAACGACGTGCTGCGAGACATGTTAAACAGATTTGTCTTTGTCTATCTAGGTGACATCCTGATCTTTTCTAAGAACCTGTCAGAACACACCCAGCACGTTCAGCAGGTCCTGCGCCGTCTCCTGGAGAACTCGCTGTTTGTTAAGGCTGAGAAATGTGAGTTTCACGTTAACACTGTTGCATTCCTGGGGTACATTATTGATGGGGGTAGCATCCGGATGGATCCGGCCAAAGTCTCTGCGGTTACTTCATGGCCCGTTCCCGAGAACAGAAGGAAGCTGCAGTTGTTCTTGGGTTTTGCAAACTTTTACCGCAGATTCATCCGAAACTACAGTTCCGTCGCCACGCCTCTCACTGCTCTCACAAGCTCCAAGCCCTCCTTCTCCTGGTCCCCAGCGGCTGACGAAGCTTTCAGTGCCCTCAAGGTTTGGTTCACCACTGCCCCCATTCTTCAAATGCCTGATCCAGAGTGGCAGTTCATCGTGGAGGTGGATGCCTCCGATGTTGGGGTTGGGGCCGTTCTCTCCCAGCGAGGTGTGGGGGATGGGAAGGTCCAGCCCTGCGCTTTTTTTTTTTCGCCGCCTTTCCTCCGCGGAACTAAATTACGATATTGGGAACCGTGAGCTGCTGGCAGTCAAGCTCGCCTTGGAGGAGTGGCGTCATTGGCTGGAGGGCTCCACAGTCCCGTTTCTGGTCTGGACCGACCATAAAAATTTGGAATACCTCCGCTCAGCCAAACGTTTAAACCCCAGACAGTCCCGATGGGCTTTGTTCTTCACTTGCTTCCACTTGACCCTGTCATACCTCCCCGGATCACGTAACGTCAAACCTGATGCCCTGTCTCGCCAGTTTCAAAAGGAGGAGGCCTCCTTAAAGGATCCCGCACCTATCCTGCCTGGTTCATGTGCCATCACTGTCCTGGCCTGGGACATCGAGGACCAAGTGCGGGAGGCTCTCCATATTCAGCCCGGCCCCAGCGCATGCCACGTCAACCGCCTCTATGTTCCGGAACATCTCCGGTCCCAGGTTATACAGTGGGGGCATGGCTCCCGTCTCTCTTGCCAGCCTGACGCCACACGTACTCATCATCTGCTTGCCCATCGCTTCTGGTGGCCCTCGATGAGGGGGGACGTGCGGGAGTTTTATCCGCGCCTTTTCTACGTGCAACAGGCATAAGACCGACGAGGACCCAAGAGCATCACGTTTAAACAGAGATTCTTTATTAAGTGATTGGGTAGCAGATCGATGAACTGAGGCAGGAGAGCAGAGCGTAGTCAGGAGCTGGCAGCAGATCGGGTAGCCGGGGCTGCCGATCAGAGCGTAGAGGCAGTGCTTTGGTTCTATCAGGGCAGGAGAGTTGAGCGTGGTTGAGGCGGTCCGAGTCGTCAACGGGCATTCAGGTTCGGCAGTCAAACAACAGGCAGTGCGGACAGAGAAACAGACAGACAGGAAGCAGGTAACAAAACAGAGCCAGGAGTCACAAAAAGCTTGCCTCAGCGTGCTGTAGGTTCGCAGATGATCTGACACCGACTGTCAAAAACCAGGCGCTTAAATAGGGAGAAGAATGATTAGGATAGGCTTCAGGTGTGGTGGTACTCAGCGTGAGAGCCAGGGTTGGCTACCAGTCAACCTCAGGTGTAGTGGAAAACTACCGGGTGAGAGAAAGACATCGAGTAGGCTTGTGACACAAAAATATTCAAAAGTTTATAATAATGAAAGTGACCAATACCTGGAATTTGTGCTCTGCATTTAACCCATCCAGTGTACACACACAGCAGTGAACAAACACAAGGTGAACACACACCCGGAGCAGAGGGCAGCTATGGCTGCGGCGCCCAGGGAGCAGTCAGGGAACTGGTGCCTAGCTCAAGGGCACCACAGCTGTGGTTGTTGAAAATGGGAGAACAAGTATTTCATCGCTCACACCAATTTCAAGTCGGTGGATCTGGGGATCGACCCCGGGACCTTCAGATCACAAGTCAATATTCTTATCCACCGGACCACAACTGCTCCAAATTATTATTATTGTTATTATTATATTCAGCTTTTACAATTTATTAATAGCTTTTATTTGTTAATAATTCATATTGCTACAGTAGAAACATGCATTTCTCAAGATAAATTGGCCTCACCCTGATTTATATATGTCCCTTTACAAGCCATTTTAAGGACTACACACACTAGAAAAGATGTTCGTGATGGGTTGGTTGCAACACAAATGACCCTATTTCATTGAAATAACTTCACTACTCTTTGAATGAAAAAAAGATGACACTCAAGAAGAACTGCAATAACACATCTCAGATTGCCAAAATGAAAAGCAAATTGAATCTATTTTTATCATTGTGTATTGAAGTAAAGCAGATAGATTGTGCTCCATGACAATTAAAATCAGTTCTATTGATTGCATTTGTTTTTGTTTTTTGTTTCTGGATATCATAACGAATGCTTCTACTCAATGAAGATGTCATATCCCTCTAATGCAAACTGACCACAGCTTAACAATGAGCAAAATGTTTTCTTATAAATCACTGCAAAAGTCAGAGTAGAAATTCTAGAGAATTATTGGAGAATTGAAGAGCAAAAATGAAGAGTTCATTTAAAAAAACCTCCATCAAACCCTGCTTTAATACACCAGGCAGCATTTCTTTTTTAGTTCAGAACATCTGAACTTTTGCAAAACTGATGCACACTAAAACACAATATTAGAGAATGTTATCCAAAGGCAAAAAAGTTGATTAATTTTAATAGCTTACATCTCAGCTGACTGACCACGGTAAAAATAACCCAATCTGAAAATATGACTGAAATGAAATAAAAGTGAGAAAAAAAAAATGTCTCCATTTTTTTAACAAAGCAACACATTGATCCTTGAGTTTGAGACATAAAAACATCTTTGCTCTCATTGAAATGGAGTACTATGCATATGTTAAAACACATTAGTCCCCTGCCTACCACCGAACAAGAAATAGATGTGTTTTTCCATTGGATTCCACTGGCCCAGCTAGGAACAATAGCCCTTACTGTGAGTGAACTCTAGCTGCACAGAGCTGCAGCTGGGATGCAGTGCATCCTCGGCTTTTTTCCCTCAGCCCAGCTGTACTTCAGAGTGCATTAACTCCCTCGCTATTTATTACAGCACATCTGCCCAGTTGAAAGTGAAGCTCTGAGCCGCCAAGCGTCTCCAAGGTTACAGCTATTCCCGCTAAGCCTCTTACATATGCTGGAGCGTAATAGGAATGGCTCTGCTCTTTCTAAGAAAGTTGCGGCTGAAATATCTCCAGAAGTTTTTACGGAAACTGGTTGACAAGGTTTTGTCAGGGAGGGGAGGTGGTGTTTAGTTCTGAGGGGTGACATCGTAACAAGGTTTGGTCATGCTAGTGCTGCCATCGTTGAATGGTAGTGAAGAAATATAGGATTTGAGAATGTCGGAGCTAGAAAGAATCAGACTATTCATTCACGGCCAGATGCACTCACACATGCTCGCATATGCATGGCTGCATTCCCCAAGTGCAACAGACCATCACACTCTCCAACAAACTGACAAGCTCAAGCGTACATGTGCAAATAGAGCTGCATAAAAAACAAGCATAGGTAGGACAAATTCACAGGAGGCTACAAACAGTACACAAACTCAAACCCACAGACGGAACGGACTTCCTCTGACACATTTCTTTTCATACTAAAATAATAAACAGGGGAGAGTGGGGTTACCCGTCACAATGACGGTCTCTTGTGAACAACATTGGAAAAATGTTCTGGTGTATATCCAGAATATGAACATCATGGTCAGCAGTTTATATTACAAAGCACTCACCATCTGCCATAGAACTGCTGCTCTGTTCCTTTATTATACTAAACCACTCTTTTTGTTTAACCAAATATCTTCAAGGTTGAAAAATAGCTTGTAAAAATGAAAACTTTTAAAGGAACAAATTATAGTACATTTTATGGGAACTCTCTGTAGCAGAAGAGTCTACAGGCAGTTTTTTAAAATCAGCAATTAATAAGATTATTTGTTGAGTACAACTGAACAGAACAGCTTGTTATATGTTTATTTTATTGATAATAAACTAAGCACAAAGCTAAAAAAGGGAGTTAAAAGCAATTTGCTCAGAAAAGTCTAGCAAAATCATTCTGGTTACAGTTTTGGCATCATTATGGCCATAAACAGATTTCAAAACTGGACAAGTAAAAACATTTATCTGATTGTTGCCTCCATGTTTTGTTTTTTTCATCAGTGAAAACTGATTATCAGTTGAAAAAAACAACAACATCAATCTTCATGAACTTTGACATTTTTTTTGCTTTTAATGTCCAGTAATAGGGGACTATAGAAAGTACTATGCAAAAATATCATTGGCCTGCTCACATTTGAGCTAGAGAAGTGGAAGGAAATTAAGTTGTCAAACATATGGAAATTACACATTAACCTTTAATCACCAAGCAATGTTCATAGAATATTTTAAAGGAATGTTAATAACTAGCAATGTAATGTAATTCAATCCACTTCTTGTTTACAATGTATTTTAATTTGCAATTGAAGAGGTTCGCAAGAAAAAAAAAGTGACCAAAACAAATATTTGCATCTTGTATCTTTGCGTCTTCTTCCTTCTTCCTCTCCTCCTCTGTTGTCGTCCTCTTCCCAGGTGCAATGTTTGTGCAATGTATTGCTCACGTTGTGTTACTAGTGACACTTTTTTACATGGATAGTTCTTGTTCAATGTATTTGGACATACATTGCATGGGGTGATTACTATTTTTTTGTCTTCACTTAAAAAAGTAAGAAAGACAATCTTGTAAATTTTCCTTTGTCTGCATCCTAAACTGGCTGACCATGATCAGGCATGAACACCCCAACACTGTTTTAGCTATGCTAGATTATTTTTGTCGTAAATTTGCCTTTTGAAGGTGGAGCTGGCAATCATCATGGAGGGGGAAAATTGTTTAAAAATAAAATAGCAATAACATCTCTCTTAATGCTTGTTCAGAGGTTGATTCAAATAAAACAATGGTCTTCTCGGCATAATGTTTTCTGTTAGCACTCATAGACTGAGGACATACTTTGTTAATTGAGGTATTGTTAACAAGGATCATATAAAAAAAAACTATTTATTCCATTCCTAATCCATTTTAAAATATTTTAAGTAGAAAAAAATTGTGTTTACGTAAATACTAGATATGCAAGACAGTTTAAAGTTTAGGGGACCTTTAAACAGAGCTCATAACCATACAAGATTCTTCCATTGATGTATCATAAAAAAATTATTTAGCTTTAAGTCAGTTTCAAACATCATAACTGATGGATCAAATAACTCCAAATTAATAGATACTTTAATTAAAGAAATGTATTTTTGTCCTTGATAGCTCCACATTTCAGAGACTAAGGAATCATACATCACAAGGACAAATTAATTGACCTGTGTCAATCACATTTTAACAGAAATGTTTCCAAAAAAAAAAAAAAATTATGAATTTTTTATTTAATACAATGTTAGCTACTGCGAGCTTTAGAAATATTTAAGAAATGTGTTCAAGAAATGTATACCCCAGAAGCCACCATAACTTGTGTGGCTTTGATTTTAAGCAACCCATGAGAACCAAACAATCACCAGATTTGAATAACAAATGAAAAGTTCGTTTAAATGTGGTCTGTCAATAATTATTGTTGGAATTTAATTAAATAGAGTTGTCATTAATTGTGTATATGTTATTACATGTGATCTTGCTTCACAATTTCATTCATAGTCCACTGTCTCATCTGTCAACCACAATTAAATAATTTTTAAATAAAGTGTCATTTTTTTACTTTTACCTTCCATACAGAAAGTGTTGAGTAGTGTTTTTTTTTCGGTCAAATTAATTACTTGTCAAATTCGCCACACATTTCTAATATTTGGTCATCTTTATTTAGCGCATCTGTTCAAAAGTATAATGTTACATACGTAACATTAGTCGACTTCGCCCACTGCTTTCTATGAATTCTACCTCTATCTTGATCATGCGTTGACTACGGCAATGCATTTTATTATTGTATTGTTTTAAATTATGAATAGAACAAAATGCAACTTCAAGATTTGTGGCGATTACATGTTGCCTCCAGAAGCCTGCGCTCAGAGAAGGAACAGCGTCTTGTAGTTCTGTTCCACAAAGGCAGAACATCTCTTAGCAGAACCTTCTCTCTCACTGTCCCTGGCTGGTGGAACAAACTCCCTAATCCAGTCAGGAATGCAGCAACAGTAACAGCCTTCAAAAAGCAACTGAAAACTCTTCTCTTCATGGAAAGCTTACTACGAAAAAAAATATTTTTTCCTCTTTTCTCTTTATTTCCTTCCTGCAATGGTTGATGGATCAGCTGATACAACTTCTACTACAGGCGACCTGATTTAGACTTTGACTGTGTAACAAACAACAGATTTTCTCTTCCTTACTGTAGGTCTCTTTAGACAAAAGCATAAATGTAATTGTAATGAGTAAATGTGATCAGCAAATTAATTGGCTACCAATTAAATTCTGCATCGACTTGATTTTTCTACCCCTGACCTACAAAGCACTCAACAACTGCTCTCCTCCCTATATTACAATGGTACTTATTATTCAAATTATTCATATGTTATTCAAACTGTTTAAAATGTATTATCTTAAATTTTTACATTCTGTCTATATATACTTTTTTGTACTGTTCTTGAGGTCAATGAAAGACGCAAGCAAATAAAATGTAGTTTTTTTTTGTCCTTGAGTGACTATAAATAATGTAAATGCATTTTTATGTTTGAACACAGTGGAAAACACAGGTACCATTACGTAAATGACAGACTTTTTGTTGGAAAACAAATAAAAACATCTTCAAACTCACTCATTCATCTTCTTAGTCAAGGTCATCTTCAGAAGGCTAGCTCAACTCTTATTTGGCACAAAATGGAGTAACGTTTGTCCTTCTCACACACAGATACACAACCACATTTAATAAGAATTTCTGAAGTTTCACAGAAGCATTTTAAATTACACAAGAACATATAAGGGTCTATACCAGCTTTAACCTGGTTAGAGTCAAGAGTGACTCTATGACTCAGAATGGGTTTCGATCACTTTGCAAGTGGTTGCAAAAGATTAAATTAAATGTCTCAATGCTTTTTCCTATTCAATTTTTTTTTAAGAAACTTTGTTTTGTATGTCCTGTTTTTATCCAGGGGAAAAGCCAATTTAAATATGTGAATACCAAAACATTTGCAATTGGCACAGAGTTGAACTGCACCTATCTCTTTTTTTTTGACAGCACATTACAACTGCAGGTGATAATAGAAATTGCAATACCTCCAATTGCAGGCTTTTATCAGTAAAAAAAATATTAGACATTTTTTTTATTTAATTTTTGTGTTAGTTAATTTTTACAATTAAAATATTACATCAAACACATTTAGATGTAATAATTATTATAAACTCGTATTAATCTCAGCAAAAAAATACCATCTCCTACCTTATAACTTGCCCAAGAACACAAGTAAATGCATGTTTGCTTTATTGGTTATTGTGAAAATGCTTCTGGTCTGAATTCAGAAATATTAAAAAAAAAAAAATAAAAAAAAAATTTACAGTAAAATTTTCTTCTAATCATTTTGAATTAAACAAAGTAGTGAGCCTTTTTCTGTTAATCACACTGGTTTTGCACCACCCTATATGTATAAGAAAAATAATGTTTGTTCCACAACATTCATTACACTCTGCAGGTGATTCCAAATCTGAACAAAACACTCAGCTTTTTTTGTTGAAGAGGCAGAAGGAAGGATATTACATTTACATTTATGTATTACAGTACAATGAGAATATGCCGTTTCTTACAAAGACAAAGATTAACTCGAGTAGTTCATAGAGAGGTTGTCTCACCAACATAAGGAAGGAATAATCAAGGGGAAGGAATAATCAAAGGTAAGTATTTTTTTTATGTTTTTAAGTGTTTAAAGAAGATAAACATTTCAAGATTTCTGCTTTTTGACTAGGTCAGGGAGCAAGTTTCACCAGCTAGGGACAGTTAGAGCTCTGGTGAGGGATTTTTTTTTTTTAACTGAATCCCGGAACACAGTTTTTTTCTCTGAACCTAAGCTTCTGAAGGGCACGCTTGATTGTAAGAGTTTGTGAACGTAGATCTATTGCTGGTTTTGTAAGGAAGTGTCAGTGATTGAGAGTGATGGAGAGTATTTCTGGCTCTCTTCGGTTTCTTTAAAACCCGATGAGCTGCAGCGTTTTGGACCATCTACAAATGTCTACGTCCATCCTGCTAGAAGAGCATTGCAGCAGTCTATGTTGATAATCATTTGTTTAACTTTTAAAACTTTGTTTTTTTGTTTTAATTCTCTTGGAACATTAGTGGCTAATTGGCTCATTTTTAAACTGCTTTCTTAAGCCTAAAAATGTTTAAATACTTGGGACATGGACAATAACATTGGTGCTTCTGAAAATCCTAATTTTTTTATTTTAATTGACCTGGTGTTGTATTGTATGTAGAAAACGAGAGACCTCGAACAGAACTTCGTGGCCATTTTGGGAATAATTTAACCACATTTAAAATGCAACAAACAAAAAGATGTTCAATATGTTCTCCTTGCATTAATAAGACGAGTAAACCGACTCTTTAAATGGTCCTGAGTCTGCAGAGAACACAAACAGCACACACTGCATTGGCCTCATGCGATTCAGGAGCAATTCTTCCTGACTGCAGCTCTCAGGGGACCCAGGGGCTCCAAGTTTATTGATGATTTAACCGCAGTGTTAAAGGTGAGCTAATCTTCAACCTCAGCTCAGTCTGTCCTTTATGTGCTGAGTCCAGTGGTTTCCATCACACCTTCGTCAAAGCCATATAAACCACGTTTCAAAACAGAGTGGACCTTTTTAAATAGTGCCTCCTCTACTAAGCATAAAACTTGAATAAAGATAATAAACCCGAATATAAATAACTCTACAGTATCTGGAACTCGCCAGCTCTGGGAATCTTTCCAAAATTGATTCCAGAGCAATGCCAACAGCTCTCGGACTGGATTCATGTGAAAACGGCTGAGGATGGCTGCGTAGCTCTCACTCGAAGGCAGAGAAGATGAAATAGTATGTTTCAAACAAACACTGCATGTCGGTGAGAAATGTATTCAGATTTCTAGTGTTGTAGCTCATTTTTGTACACAAAGTCTGATAATTGGTCTCCTGGGAGACTACCAGGGCTGCACATTAAGAGATATTAAAGTTTAATTCAAACTCAGTTATAATTTGCATTCAAACACAAAGCTAGGTTTAAAAATCCTCGTTTTATTGCATCTTACCGTACTGTACCATACTGGAAACTGCTGTCAAGAGAGCTCCTTTTTAATTATCTCAGGGACATCTCAAACCTTGCTCTAAAATCAATCACGACAGCCAACATCTTCTATTTTTACATCCCACCCTCTTTCATTGCTCTGGGAATGGTGTATTATCTATCTTTCTCTTAACTATCTTAGCAAGAAGATGAAGGTTTAAAAGAAATGGAAGTGGGATAAAACAAGAGAATGAGAGGTAGAGAAGATGCAGATGCTTGCAGAACAGGACACCTTTGCAAAGCTGCAAAAGCAGCATCCTTTACTTAAAGTGCCATGGAGAGCTGAGAGGCGTATGAGGATTTTATGTATAGTTATGACATTGAGAGTGTAAGCTGGGGTCAAAAGCAGCAGCAGGAAATGGATGCAACTCAATGCTTTTATATGCATGCCTCTTTACTTATTTATGAGGTTATGGGCAAATCCAGGCTTTTACTGTCATTAGAGAGCAGTTGTGTTGACTGTTGCTGCCGGCTAAGGTTGTAATTTATTTGCGGTCAGCTTTCATAGGTTATGCGCTCTATGTAAACAGAAAAGGACTTCTCGTAAAGGAGAACAACATAGCAAAATGTTTGATACAATAATGCACTGGAACACAATGAGATAATAATAGTTAATTTGCTTCCACATTGTAAAATGAGGATAATACAATCCAGACAACAAACCAACTAAAAAAAACCTAGTTCATTGACACATTTTAGGATCAGATCTAGAATGCATAAGATCAGTTAGAATGCATGTGTTTAAAAACTATTGGATTTTTGTGAATTTGTGAATGATATTTGTTTTAAATGTTGTCGCATTTTATTTAGAGTTTAGTTTAACTTTTTTTCAGATCTTATTGCATATTTTGCTTATTGCATTATTTTGTATGCTTGTCTTATTGTAAATAATATGCAATAAACCTATAAATTAAGTTAAGAAATCCAAATTATTACTATTATTGTACAACCGGATTCCTAAAAAAGTTGGGACACTGTACAAATCATGAATAAAAACTGAATGCAATGATGTGGAGGTGCCAACTTCTAATATTTTATTCAGAATAGAACATTAATCACGGAACAAAAGTTGAAACTGAGACAATGTACAATTTAATGGGAAAAATATGATTATTCAGAATTTCATGGTGTCAACAAATCCCAAAAAAGTTGGGACGAGGCCGTTTTCACCACTGTGTGGCATCTCCTTGTCGTAGAATATTAAACTCTCTCTCGTAGAAAATCACTCCAGAGGCAGGGTATAGAACAACAGCAACAACTTTATTTTATAACAGAACCTGAAACGGTGCTCTAAAGAAAGACTACGGAAAGCTACAGGTAAAGTCCAGAAGGAAGAAAGGCGGGGGAAAAGAGAACGCGAAGTCTCCGCGCGCGCGCATTTAAGCTCTCCCTAGGGGACAGCCCCATCGCTGCACGGAGACTCCACCCACTCACCCAGTCGCCTCCCTCCCAGGCTAAGACTGTGTACATACATTCAATATCATTTTAAAATGCCAAAATAGATAATTATCAACACCCATTATAATGAATGTAAATTTCTATTACATTTCCCTCCTGTTTGTCACATGACAATTACCTTTAAAGAAATTTAATCATTATAAAAAATAAAAAACATAACCCTGATATTACTTTGAGGTAGATATACGATCAAGTTAGATTGTAAAGAGAATATTATAAGTAATGTATTGGTTGATCCAATATTGTCATTCGTATGATTTTAACAAAATCTTCATTAATTACCTTACTTAAATTTTCCCTCTATACAATATGAACCCCATCTTTAACAGGAATAAGGCACATTCAGTAACACAATACATCTATTAAAATCACCTCCTAAACACATGAAAACACACTATAAACAAAAACAAAACTTAACAATTTTATGAAAGTTATTCAGCCTAAACACTTCTACAAGCTTAAAATACTAAACATTACTATCCATAAACAAAAATATCCCCTCTTTCCCAGATTAGCACCAGAAGGACAGTGTTTCAACCGTTTAAGAATTACAATTCTTTTGTTCAGTCTACTCTAACTGAGGCAATAGCTCAGATACGGTTGAAATTCTATCCCTCAGGTTCTACCCTGGGTTAATATGAAGGCCAAACATCTTTCTGCTCTTTGTCTTGCAGAAAGTAAAAGACCAGTTCATATTCACTAACTTGCCCTACTGTTTGCCGTGTGCTGCATTGGTGTCACAATCTCAGAACATTCAAAAATAACAGTAGCATGCAAAAGTTAGTCCTTATTTTATCTCCACGAAATCCTCAGGCGTTGATTCTTGAAAACCCTTTTCCCCCCCGAGTGACTTTAAGGGGAGAGGTTACTAGCATATCACCCTTTAATTCCATTAAAGATTGATGGTAATTTCTTCAACATCAACAAATGGCGCCTGCCATTCCTCATCCGTTGTTTTCACCATCTTATATCCCTCCATTGCAATGACTGAAGCGATTGATTTTTCCAAAAAAGATGAGATGCATTGCAAGAAACAAGGCAGGCAGATGACGATCAGCAAGATTATGATCAGAACTGGAATCATGGTGTGTAGAAGCCAGTATCCCCACCCTCCCCACAGGTTCGCAATCCATGAAAACCACGAGTTGTCTGCTTCAGATGGTACAACTAAAGAATTTCTCATATGTTGTATTACATTTGATATATTCTTTGATTCGTCTGGGATATTAAAACAGCAAGAAGTACCCAATAATTTACATACTCCCCCCTTTTCGGCTGTTAAAATATCCAATGCTAATCTATTTTGAATAACTGCATCACGAATGTTTTGCATCTCAGAATTAATTAGTCCCAATGCTACTTCTGTGTCATTAGCTAATGATAACATGCTATATGCCAACCCATTAATTTTATTTAATGCTGTAGTTGTACCCCCACCCAAAAACAATGACCAACCCACATTCGCCCCTGGTGAAGTCCACGGATCTGACAAAACATACCCATTATATTTAGCCACTCCATTTATAGCTCGCTTAACTCGAACTACATCGGTTGGACCCTCCTGTAGTAACACTGATGTCCCTGTAGATAATAAAGCAGCATAACAACATCCACGCCATTTTTGGGGAAGCTGATGATACGCTCGTGTGCCACACACCCACACTGCAGCCGGAGCCGTCTCTAAAGATGAGAATGGACAAAAAAAAAATTAACAAATTTTCCATTCTTCTTCAAAATTGTACACTTTCTCGTATTGTTCCTTACAGTAATTTTAATATCGCATTGTGAAAATCCCACATCATAATTACCATCCTCCGAACATATACAAACTTCAGCTTTTGTTGTCATAACCTCAAAACTTAGTTTTGAATACATGGGTTTATCAGTAGAACAATTTGTTTGAACTCTATCTGGTGTTAGATAATTTTTTATTACATCTGCTATCAAAGTAATTATAGCCATAGCTTTAGGAATTTTACATTGAATTTGGGTAACAAGATCAATAGTTATCTGCTCAGTGTGCCATTCCTGATTCATTTGTAAACATATCCAACAACTCTGTTTAATGTTCAAACTTTCATGTTGTAATAAGGCTAAGGCACATGCATGATTCCCCTCACACTTAATTTTTGCTATTTTAACTTGTTTAACCTCCTCCGGTAAGTTTGTAGCCTCCATAATTACCACTTTATCCAAAATATCAATGTCACTAATGATTTGTTCAGGGTTCGGCACTAGATCTATTAATTTTTCGGACACTGGGGGAGGGGTTGGCTTCACCAAGATGTTCACCATCATTTCGTATGAATCAGATGTGATCTGCTCCGTTGCACACCAGAACTTCCCTGCATCCTCGTCAGTTATCCGTGCAAGAAGGAATGTGACAGACCTGCCATTTTTTCTCCAAGAACACCCACCTCGCCTATGGCCAGGCAGCGAGGAAGATGTGCTGCACCAAACAGAGCTCAAAGGGTTTGATTCACAGGGGTATTTGCAGAGGTAATGGACCCAGGACCGCACATTTCCGTCATTACCATATCTGGTAATACACTCTATTTCCCCTTCAGAACCCTCTTGGAGATGATGATCCAGTAGGAACACCCCCACTATGAACCACAGGAAAACGAAGCTCCGGCAGATGTTTTCCATCCCTTCAGCTGATGATTATGCCTGCTGTGCGTTTCCTGGAACCCCTTCAACAGGCTGTGGAATTCTTCTGCAGTGGCTTGCGTGGATCCAAGTCGCTCTCTCTGCCACCTTAACTGCTGTCTGCGTAGTGAGAAGAACTTGGAACGGACCCTGCCAGCGCTTCGTCAGCCCCTTTTTCCTCTGCAAATTCTTCACCACCACCCAGTCTCCAGGTCTCAGATCATGAAGATACACTTGGGCCGGTTCCGGTAACGCATCCTTCACCCGCCTGTGAAGATCATGCAGAGCAGAAGAAAGGTTTGAACAACATGCCAACATATCATCGTCACATTCACTTGTTAACTGTCTAGGAAGACCTGGAGACCCAATACCAGTATTAGCTGGTCTCCCCATCAATATTTCAAATGGACTCAGCTGTGCTCTTCCCCTTACCCTCGTTCTCATATACATAAGAACTAAGGGGAGAGCCGTGACCCAATTTAGTCCAGTTTCTTCACAACACTTTGCCAGTTTGGTTTTCAGGGTACCATTTTCCCTTTCAACTGCTCCTGCGCTAGCAGGATGATAAGCACAATGATATTTCAAATCGATACCAAGATACTCACCCAGCATATGGAGAACGCTGTTTACAAAAGGTGTACCGTTATCACTGTAGATCCGGGTTGGAATTCCCCACCTGGGAATCACCTCAGTAAGCAAAGCTTTCGCCACCACACTGGAATTCTGTTTAGCCGCTGGAAAAGCTTCAATCCATTTTGAAAACATATCCACTATTATTAAACAAAATTTTTTTCCCCCACATGGAGGAAGCGCAATGAAGTCCATCTGCAAATGCTCAAAAGGTCCACTTGGAGGAGGATGAGCAGCACTCGCCATCTTGATTCCTCTTCCAACATTATTTGTTACACAAATAATACATCGTTCACAAAAGGTCTGCGAATAGCTAGCAAAACCTTTAGTGAACCAGTGTTGGTTTATGCTGTGTATCATTCCCATCTTTGACACATGATCTTTACCATGAACTAATTTAGCATAAAAAGGAAACAACCTTTTTGGTAAACATGGTTTATCATTGGGACCCACCCAAACATCATTTACCACTGTACAACCTGCTTTCCTCCACACCCTCTTCTCCTCCTGTGGAACCCCACTCTGCAACTCCGATATGTCCACTGTGGGAGTACAGACCTTCGTCAGGACTGATACCTCAGCTACTACTCGTGTCGCCGCCCTCTTAGCTGCAGCGTCGGCCCTAGCATTCCCCTGTGAAACAAGATCTTTTCCACCAGTGTGAGCATCACATTTACAAACTGCTATCTCCTTAGGTAGCAAAATAGCATCCAATAACTCAGAAACTAACTTATGGTGCGCAATAGGCTTCCCAGATGACGTAAGAAAACCTCTATGTTTCCACAAGGCCCCAAAGTCATGACAAATTCCAAAAACATATCTAGAGTCAGTCTGGATCGTTACTCTTTTATCTTTAGCCAATTTACAAGCTTCCGTTACAGCTATCAACTCAGCAGCTTGTGCAGATAAATGAGAAGGTAAAGATTTAGCCACCAGTGTTTCATGTTGTGTTACAATAGCATATCCCACACAATTCAAACCTGTCTCCTCATTCCTGTAGGCCGACCCATCCACATAGATCACCAAATCAGGATTCTGCAACGGTACTTCTTTCAGATCAGGTCTAGGGGAGCACACTTCATTAATTACTTCAACACAACTGTGTGGCTCACCATCAAATTCTGTTGGCAGAAGAGTTGCAGGGTTAAGCACAGTACATCTTTTCACAGTGACGTTCGGCATGTCCAATAAAACAGTATTGTATCTCAACCATCTTGCAGCTGTCATATGAGCAGTTTTTTGTTCTAATAATAATTGTGAAACAGCATGAGGCACCAACAGAGTCAACTCACCATACCCCACAATATCTCGTGAAGCATTCACTGCTTTCCCCGCCGCTGCCACTGAACGTAAACATAAAGGAAGTCCAGCAGCCACTGGATCTAATTTTGCTGAAAAATAAGCCACTGGCCGTAGCTTACCTCCATGATCTTGTAACAACACAGAAGTCATGCATCCCTGCTTCTCATCCACTGTTTGGACAAATGGTCTAGTAGCATCAGGAATTCCAAGTGTCGGCGTGGTTTGCAAAGCTTTCTTCAACTTTTCAAAAGCCTGTTCCGCTTCCAATGTCCAAGAGAGGGCGCCATTGGCCCCAAGACCTTTCCCGTGGCAAATTTCGCTCAGAGGAGCTTCCAAACAAGAATAGTTTACGATGAACTGTCTACAATATGAACACATACCAAGAAATGATAATAACTGTTTCTTAGTCCTGGGCTTCGGAATGTCCTGTATGGCCTTGATTCTACTCACCTCCAGTCGTTTACCCTGTTTTGAAATCAAATGTCCCAAAAATTTCACTTCCCGTTAAACAAATTGCAGTTTAGACATACTTGCCTTGTGACCATCTTGAGATAGATGTTTTAACAGTTTAATGGTGTCATTTTCACATTGCTCTTTGCTTGGACTGGCAAGCAAACAATCATCCATGTATTGCAATAGGACAGATCCCAATCCTAACTCTAAACTCTCTAAGCTATTTCTAAGAGCCTCATTATAGATGGTTGGAGATTCACAGTATCCTTGACACAGCCGTGTGAAGGTATAAGGCTTGCCGTTGAAAAGGAAAGCAAACCAAAACTGACTGTCAGGATGGACAGGCACACTGAAAAACGCATTAGCCAAATCCACCACTGAAAACCATTCACAATCCTGTGGAACCTGTGTGAGCAATGTATAGGGGTTAGGTACATTTGGCACTCTTGAAACAACTGCATCATTCACCGCCTTTAAATCCTGCACAAATCTCCATCGCTCAGGTTCACCTGGCATCTGGCATTTTTTAACCGGAAAAATTAGTGTCCTGACCGAAGAATCATAACAAGGCACAATTACCCCTGCTTTTAACAGTGCATTGAAAACTGGAGTAATCCCTTTCACCGCCTCAGCCGTTAAAGGATATTGGGTTTTACGAGGTCTGAAATCACCTTTAGCCATGATTTGAACAGGCGGACAACTCTTAATTAGGCCTACATCATTTTTGTCTTTAGCCCACAAGCTCTGTGGAACCTCCTTCAACCTATCATCAGTTAAGACAAAATTTGTGCCCCCAAATTGTTCAGTCAAAGTCTCCTCCCCTGGCATCAGTTCAATAATTCTCCTTGAATCAACAATGAAAGTCAATGGCACACAATATGCTTCTCTGTTACTGTTATATAATACAGATCGATCAGGGATAGCTTCCCAATTTTGATCTGACATTAAAGATATCATCCAAGAACCCAATGAATGCCATGAATCTGTCAAAGGTTTTTTCAATGAGACATATGAAACTGTGCCCTCTAACAGGAAAAGATGTGGTGTACCCCCTAAAACCTCTGCGTTTGAAGGTTTAACTTCTACACAACATCTAGTTTTATCCCAAAACATTCGTCTGAACATCAATTGCTCTATTTTTCCCACCTCTCTCATCCATTCCACCCCAAAATTGTCATCATACCCTTCATGGGTATGTGCTATACAAAATAAATCCTCAGGGTGTACATTAGTCAGGTCAGTTTGGTTAGTCAACTCCATTGCCATGCTCATAAGTGTTCGGCTTACTGCCAATCCATCTGGATTATCAAACCGCCATCCATACACTAATTGTATTGAGTCAGAGTGTTTTAGACACTGTATTTCAGGCAATTGCACTGAAAGGCCAATAGGGGAACTCACAACAATTATTCCAAGATGGCACATCAAATCTCTACCCATTAGATTTAGAGGACAACAATTTGAAATCAAAAATGAAAATTTGAATGGTTTGACATTATCAATTTCACATTTTAATGGACTTGAAAATTGCTCCCTTATTTTTACTCCCACTGCCCCAATGGATGTTAGAAACCTCCCACTCAATTTTGGCAATGGCTGCATTTCAGAATTCCTGGTTGACATGTCCGGTGTCGCTCCCCTCCTGTTCTCACAAACCACCATGCCCCCGGGCCCCGACAAACGGCTTTGGATTCGAACAATCCTTGAGCTGATGTCCCAAGTCACCGCATCCAAAGCACTTGGTTTGCGGACAGTACCTTGTTAGGTGATCAGGTTGTTTGCAGAGACGACATCCTCCACCAGGGGCCGCTACTTGTCACTGGCTATATGGCAGGGGATGGGCTTTTTGTTCTTTAGGAGACCCCTCCTCCACCGTTCCAGGATGCCCGAGCACATGGTTTGGAGAACAAAGAAGAGAGCTCCGGCCAGCACATGTCTCCAGGTCGTCTGAAAACAGTTTCACAGATTGAGGGGTTAATTCTGTTTTATTCCTTTTCAGCTTCCTTTCCCTAAATATTGCTTCAGAATGCCACATCTCAAAAGCCTCCCAATCAATTTTAACTCTATTACGTTCATGTTGCAAAGGGTGAATTTTAAATGTTCCAATTGCCTAATACTGAAACTGCCCCTCTCAGGAAAACCACATTTGTCCACCCAAAACGCAAACTGAGTTAAAGAATCGTCCCTATAGTTGCACTGCATATATTTTACGTTTGGATTACAAAGATACCTTGCAAGCACCCGCTTAGCCTTAGTTGCTTTGCTGTGTTCTACACCCATAACGCTCGGAGAGAAAGACAACGAGAGTAAAGAAAAACAAACAAAAATAAACAAACAAAACGCCACAACTTCGATAAGGAAAAAGAAGAAAAAAAATATTTATATATTAATCGCTTCGTAAAACACACTGCACGACTGTGAACATCAACTGCAATACCACACAAACGCTTTGACACGCAAGGTCATGCAGGAATTTCGTCAAACTCCCCGTGGTACCTACATTTCGCAGCCAGAATCGAACCGGTTAATATCGCCGATTCTATCCGTACCGCTACACTGTCGATACGAACATCCGGTCAACTATTACAGTACTGCGTTATTCAGGGCTTAAGATGATTCTCGCAGCGCTAACCGGATGCAGAAAATAATTTGTGTAATCCCCCCAAGTTTCTCCTAGAACCTGTGCGGTTTGTACAGGGGAGTTAATCACAAACTATCCCCTCAGTCGTGTTTCCCCAGTCATGAAAATAATTATAAGCCTCCCACTTGTTCTCCAAGACAACAAGCCGTACAAGAAGAACCTATCCCCTTTATTTTCAACAAAACACAACCTTCCCCCTACTGGTTCGCCACAAAGGCCACAACGCAACGTGCACGCGCGTACACGCACCAGTAAGCGTAAACACGTGGTAAAAGTATCTATCTAATATCACAGCATAAAAATGTTCACTCGCCTGAAAGCTCGTGCCGGAAATCCCGCGTCGAATCGCTGAAATCACTCGACGAAAAGAGCGTCCCTCGACGAGAGAACAAAAACAATGGCTCCTTTGTGCCAACACGTGGATTCAACTGGCGCGGCCAGTTACCTTTCTCGTCGCCAAAATGTCGTAGAATATTAAACTCTCTCTCGTAGAAAATCACTCCAGAGGCAGGGTATAGAACAACAGCAACAGCGGCAACTTTATTTTATAACAGAACCTGAAACGGTGCTCTAAAGAAAGACTACGGAAAGCTACAGGTAAAGTCCAGAAGGAAGAAAGGCGGGGGAAAAGAGGACGCGAAGTCTCCGCGCGCGCGCATTTAAGCTCTCCCTAGGGGACAGCCCCATCGCTGCACGGAGACTCCACCCACTCACCCAGTCGCCTCCCTCCCAGGCTAAGACTGTTTACATACATTCAATATCATTTTAAAATGCCAAAATAGATAATTATCAACACCCATTATAATGAATGTAAATTTCTATTACATCCTCTTCTTTTTACAACACTCAACAGACGTCTGGGGACAGAGGAGACCAGTTTCTCAAGTTTAGAAATAGGAATGCTCTCCCATTCTTGTCTAATACAGGACTCTAACTGTTCAATCATCTTGGGCCTTCTATGTCGAACCTTCCTCTTTATTATGCGCCAAATGTTCTCTACAGGTGAAAGATCTTGACTGCAGACTGGCCATTTCAGTACCCGGATCCTTCTCCTACGCAGCCATGATGTTGTGATTGATGCAGAATGTGGTCTGGCATTATCTTGTTGAAAAATGCAGGGTCTTCACTGAAAGAGATGACGTCTGGATGGGAGCGTATGTTGTTCTAGAACCTAAATGTATTTTTCTGCATTGATGGTGCCTTTCCAGACATGCAAGCTGTCCATGCCACATGCACTCATGCAACCCCATACCATCAAAGATGCAGACTTCTGAACTGAGTGTTGATAACAACTTGGGTTGTCCTTGTTCTCTTTGGTCCGGATGACGTGGCGTTCCACATTTCCAAAAAGAACTTGGAATTGTGACTCGTCTGACCACAGAAAAGTCTTCCATTTTGCCAGACTCCATTTTAAATGATCCATGGCCCAGTGAAAATGCATGAGCTTGTGGATCTTGCTTAGAAATAGCTTCTCTTTTGCACTGTAGAGTTTCAGCTGGCAACGGCGGATGGCTCGGTAGATTGTGTTCACTGACGATGGTTTCTGGAAGTATTCCTGAGCCCATTCTGTGATTTCCTTTACAGTAGTATTCCTGTTTGTGGTGCAGTGTCATTTAAGGGCCAGGAGATCACGGGCATCCAGTATGGTTTTAGGCCCTTGACCCTTACGCACAGAGATTGTTCCAGATTCTCTGAATCTTCGGATGATGTTATGCACAGATGATGATGATAGATGCAAAGTCTTTGCAATGTTTCGCTGGGTAACGCCTTGCTGATATCGGTCCACTATCTTTTTGCGCAACATTGTGGGAATTGGTGACCCTCTACCCATCTTGGCTTCTGAAATACACTGCCACTCTGAGAAGCTCTTTTTATACTCAATCATGTTGCCAATGGACCTAATTAGTGTTAATTTGTCTTCCAGTTGTTCGTTATGCTCAAATTTATTTTTCTTGCTTCTTATTGCTATCTTTTTTGGGATTTGTTGACACCCTGAAATTCTGAATAAACATATTTTTCCCATTAAATGGTACATTTTCTCAGTTTGAACGTTTGTTCCGTAATTTATGTTCTATTCTGAATGAACTATTAGGAGTTGGCACCTCCACATCATTGCATTCAGTTTTTATTCATGATTTGTACAGTGTCCGAACTTTTTTGCAATCCGGTTTGTAGTACTCATAAATGTACTTTAAATTAAAATACCATACTAATTTGTTGCATAAATATAATACAAATCAGTTTAATTAACTGATGTAAAAAAAATTAAGGACAGCATTATTAGTCTATCATTAAAACTCCCACAAAGACACATCGACGGAAGTAGACATTTAGTTTCTCTTTATTTTTGCAGACTAACTAAATACTACATCATGAAAAGGTTTCATTTCTTGTTTGCAAATACATATTGGCAAAAAGTACTTCACAAGTACTGATTACAAGAAAAAAAACATAATGCATCATTATAATATGGTTGATCCAAGAGCGCTCAAGGCTAGTCACCAATCAATCTTTCATGGATGTTTTGGCTTCAGGGAAGATACTGGAGAGCCTCTTACAATTTGAACTTCTATAATTGGTTTTTCTAGTTTAATTTTAGTTTTAGTTTTTGGATTTGTTTAGTTTAGTTAGTTGTTTTTCTATAAGGACCTGTAATCATTTTTACATTCACATTTAATTTAGAACAAAACAGCGAGTCTTGGTTATCAACAACCAAACGAGACTAAAACTAGACAAAAATAGGTAACCAACAAAAACTACCTCGGTGTTTCACATTCAACCTTAGTTAGATAGCTATTTGTAAGGACACATGTGAACATGATTGTTCACATGCTATTTCTCCATATATATCAAACACAACAAGTAAAGGTAATAGCAACATCGTTGATCATTTCAAATTACAGAGCTCCAACACTTCTGATTCTGTACTGCATTCCATCTAAGATGCGCAATTGTATCAATTCTTGCTTTGCTGATTTAAGGCCTTGTCCTTGAACTAGTGCCACAATCTATTAATGTAGCTACAGGAAAGCTCCCAACCACCCTCAACTGACTCTAAGTGACATCCCTCATGTCTATCCCATCAAACGTTAAAGTGCTACGACACAACCGAGTGCTCTTTTCTTTGTTTGTCAGCAGCGGAGTCAGTCCATTTGGAGCAGATTTCAGCCCCACCTGTCTGACGCCCTCTGGCTGTTGGAAGGAGCAAATCCACTGGGGCCAATTATCACAGAGCACTGTCACATCTCACACACATACGCAAGCACACACATCAACACTCACTCATTTGTTTATTGTTATTTTTCTGTAGTTCTCATAGAAATTGCAGTGTTTAAACACTTAAATGTTTAAATGTTCACTCTCCTAAACCCAAAAGCTATCATTAAACACAACATTTACCAAACAATGATATATGTTTCATCTTAAATACTTAATTTAGTTTTTCAAAATCCTAAATTGAGATAAGCATTTTCGTGGCCAATCCAAAGACAGTGACAGTTTACCAGTCCGTCTAGTTTCAACCCCTTGAGTAATCCAGTCATTTACCCAAATCATCTCACAATAAACACCAACTAATAAAGAAGGCCTAGCAAGACTAATCACTATAGCTCCATATAAGCATATTTATTTGTTGCAAAAACACTTTTTCCCTTTTGAAATATTTGAAAAGTATTGAATGTGTTGTCTTGTGCAGAAAATGCTCATTGACCTGAATTTTTATGAGTTTATGCATTTAGGTGTTAGTCGATTCCTCTGCCACCATGTTACATAATGTACATTTAGTTTGAAACGTAGTGGCTATAATCCACAACAAAATATGATCACATTAAACAGGTTCTGTCCTTTCTTTATTGGCTTCCGTTTACATAATAATACTAATTTATAATATTTATATTTATAATAAGATACTGCTTCTCGCCCATAAGGCCATGAATGTCCTACTAGGCTTGCTTTTTTTATTCATTTATAACAAATATTTGACCCCTCTAGACTATCACAGCAGCCTTAATAACCTTTAAAAGGCTCTATTTATCGAAAAACAATGTCTTTGATTCACCTCGAATGGTCGTCAATAAATATCAAACGAGTGGTGTACCTGCTTGGCACACAGAAAATCCACCCATTTCAGATGAAAACAATAATCTTTTGGTAAGCCAAAAAGACTTTTGGGGTGGTATATGCAAAAGCATACTTACTTTTCATTGTTTATCAGGCGCTGTTCCACTTCAGTTACACTTCCAGTCAGCAAGTACCTTCTTCATTGAGATGCATTAGCAGCTCATCTATTTGCATAGTGGCTGGTCCTATGGCCAATTGACATGGCTACAGCCATTAAGTCATTTTGAGCTCCCCAAAAAAATACACATGCATGAACCAAGCTGAATATGACGTGGGGGTGTGTTTGATGAGGGAATCATTGTAACACACGCATAAAAAATGTTTGAAAAGTCAAGTCATGATATGCTGCCTTTAACATAATCAATAGATTATGATATTTGAAAAAGTTAAGTCAAGTTGTTTTGCTGGGTCTCACAAGCATAGCAATAGAAGCTTGAACCATGCAATAGTATTGCTGAGTGGCAGCACGTACATTGAGAAAAGAAAGGGTCCCAAAACAGATCATTGTGGTTCTCAAGTCACTACCATTTTTCTATGTGATGAGACTCCATTTTAAAGTTAAAACTGACTCAGATCAGGCAGGTAAGAGCATAACCATTTTAGAGCCTGGCCTTGGAAACCTTCCCAGTTCCCTAGTCTCTCTAAGAGAATCTTGTGATCTATTGTACTTAAAGCAGCACTGAGATCTAGCAGAACTAAAAGACAGCTATTCCCTTGGTCAGAGGAAAGGAGCAGGCAATTTACCATTTTACCATGCACAGTCTCTGTGATGTTATACGATCTGATGCCAGATTTAAAAGCTTGACATGGACTTGTTTAGTCATAATAAAACTGCAAGGCTGTTTTTAACTAAAACATGTTAAACATGTAAAAATGTAAAGATTATTATTGTGATAATATTTATATCAAAGGAAGTGAATCCTGCTGATTTACAAATCATGAAAGTTTTTTTTTATTTCACCCTTGCAACTTGAATATTAATAAACAGTGCACTTGGTGTTTTCATTACAGTAATAAATGTATTAAACATTACATACTGTAATAGCCAGCGATGTAGTTTCTTGAACGTCCCAAAAAAGCCACTACTGAAAAACTGAAATGCATTTTTTAAGCAAATGTGGGACAGTCAAATAGTCCAATGTGTTATGACGCCTCAAAAGATGATCTAAAACAGAAGCTACAGGCTGCTCAAAGAACTCTAATGTTTGTATGTAATCAGTCAAGGTCAAAGGAGCTCACAATGTAAAGTGAATGTGTGCAGCACTTTTATTTCATCAGCCTCCAGTCATCACTCACATCAAGGTCTGTGCAAATTAATGAGAGAGCAAACAAAAGTGAAAGGACACAACTCTCAGTCTTCCCACACAGTGGCAGACATTCACAAAAGAGATCGCCTCTGGAGTTTAAGTACAGAATGCCATTACTTTTGTGCCACTTTAGTTACAAACAAATGTAATAACCACTGGAACTTTATGTCAGTGGTCTGTGATCAACAAAATAGCAACAAACCAACAAAAGTGAAGTGGAAAAATGACTTACCTTTGATATTAGCTGTGATATCTGCACCTTGCTGAAACATCAGCTCTCCGTCTTCCTCTTCTCTCATGAGATGTGTGGCAGCAGCCAGAAGCACCTGAGTAGCTTCACATATGGCTCTGGGCTGGATGTTTAACTAGAAACCGTAGTTTAGATGTGTACCTTAAATAGAAACCAAGAGAAAAATACAGTGGCTTTAAATTTTTTATATCAATATCATAGTGAAATTCTTAATTGTTTCCATTATTAGAATTATGATTTTGAAATAGTTATTCTGAAACCAGCAAGAAGCAAGAAGGGCGTTGGTTCGAGCCTTGGCTGGGTCGGTTGGCATTTCTATGTGGAATTTGCATATTCTCCCTGTGATCGCATGGGTTTCTCCGAGTGCTCCGGTTTCCCCACAAGTCCAAAGACATGCGGTATAAGTGAATTGAGTAAGAACAATTGTCCATAGTGTTAAAGTGTGAATGTGTGTGTGAATGTTTTCCAGTGATGGGTTGCGGCTGGAAAGGCATCCGCCGCATAAAACATATGCCAGAGAGTTGGCGGTTCATTCCACTGTGGCGACCCCGAAAGGGAAGAAAGCCAAGATGAATGAATGAATGATTATTCTGAAACCTACAGTAAAAAAGTACAAGCTGTAATCAATCTTTTATTCAATATTTTAAACATTCAATGTAAGATGGATTTTAGCTGTTTTACTCACAATTAATGAAATCTGAGAAAGCGCATTATTAAATAATTGAATAAAATGCAACCAGCACCATCATGCGAATGTAACAAGTGATATATTTATTTACCATCTAAAGTCTTTGACTGATGACACACATAATCGATCACACATCGCTGACATTATCTGAAAACAATTTTGCAGTAGGTTAATAATTTTGGGGGGAAATATTGCCTGTACACAGGAAGTATCACCTCTCATTCATGGAAAATAGTTAAACCAAAGCAGATTAGTTCTTCCAATTCCTTGCTATTCAGAGTTTTTTTGGTCCATCTCTTGATAGAGTACAAAAACACTCAGGGTTAAAACAGAGCTGAACTTAACAAATTTATAAGAGTTAATTCTACGCTTTAAATTTTGCTGCAACTGAAGACGATAAAATCCAAACAATTTAAATGTTAAGGTTTTAAAATTTTGAAGTCTTTGCTCTCTGGACCAAGTTTACTTAGTAAATACTCTTCATTATTAATCTTCTGCACCTGTCTCCCTCATCACCTCCGGCCCTATTTGAGGAAAAAAAAAATTTAACTTGTACATGCCCTTCATCTAATAACCAGCACAAATACATCTCTGTACAAGCTCTCTGGAACCAATACCTTGTCATTGGTATCAGCTATAACCTACCACAAAACATACTTATGATTATATCTGTTTTATCATCTTAGTTTTGGTGTACCTGTACTTGGAACTCTTGGCCTACAGAAGACATATTCAAGTCATAAGCATGACCAAACAGAATTTGCAGTTACACAAAAATATCCACATGTCAATTACTTTGTTTGCGGGACTCATGAACTGACATAGTGATCTGAGTCATTATATTGGTGCCGAGGATTTTTGTTGGTTTTTAGAAGGATTATGAGTACATTAACCTATCTGACAATACTTTGGCTTTAGACCAGAAGAGGACATGAAGTGCGTCTTCTTGGAGCAGATCGAAGGCAAATATCAATAACACCACCACGAGTATGAAATGCAAAGATACACCAAGATACAGACGGGATCACATGAAACCACTTGTGCTAAGCGCCCACAAAAAGTCATGTAAAGCTGTTTGCTAAAATGGTGAGTCTATCACCCTGCTCCGTGTGAGTGAGAGAAGAGTCAGGGGATCGCTGATGCTGACTCAGTAGTGATGTATATCTGCCATCTGCGATCTACCCTGCTCATAGTCATACTCCTTTACTAATATGATCAAAAATAAAAAAGAGCAATTTCCGTAAAAGCCAAAACGATAACTTCCAAAGCCTCGCTGGCCAGCTGTATCATGTGACTGCTTCAAGAAGATATTTAGGAGGGCGAGGAAAGCAGAAAATCAAAGTTAATAATATTAAAACAAATTCCCCTGTTCCCATTGCCAAAAGATATACAAGCAAAATCAGTGTCCTTTTTCTAGTTCCAAAAGCATACATGCCATTTTCAGAAAAAAACATTTCACATAAGCTTTGGAGAAAATGTACACACATACTTGTATATTAATAATTATTAATATTTTCTTTAATTCCTAGTTATTCCCAGGAGACAATTCAAAATGTCACTACATCACAGGTGATGTGCTTCAGCTACTGCTGCCTGTGATTATACACTTGGCCATTAGGTGGTTTCATGTGCCCATGAAGCTTCAAGAAATTAACCCTTTCTCAAACCAATTGTCCCAATTGTTTCAATGCTTCTTGAGGCTTAATCTCACCATCACTAGGGAAAATCTAAACACTCAAGTAAACTGATAAAAAAAGCACAGCAGGTACAAATCCAAAGCGAATATAAAAATTCAAAAAAAGAAATAAAAAGTCAACATTAATCAAAGGCAGAAGAGCAGACCTTTCAAACGCAAATGCAACTAAGACTTCCATAATGCAGCAAAACTGAATTAAAGCAGAAAGAACATTTTCAAGAGAGGTCAATCGATCTAAATGTGACATAACACAGGTGTGTTAACTGAACAGAACAGGAAATAAAATAATTAGACACAGGTGGAAATTAATCAGTGGCAGAGTGAGCAAGATGAGAGAGCAAATTGAAACTTGAATGAAATTAAAATCAACGTAAGGCTGATACCCTAATCACAGGGACAACAGAAACTACTTTACCATTTTCTGCAATATTAAGAAAGAACATAAATCAAGTTGTAAGTGAATGAATTGCTCAAGAATGAATGAAACTTTTGACTATTGTAAAAAAAATGACAGATTTAATGTTAAACATATTTTAATGAACTTATTGCAGTGATATTTTTCATGAGCCGATCGATTAACAAAGCCAAAATATGACAGTAATTGACTGTTTTCTCACTGAAGTCCCGTTATATGTCCAGAAAGTATCTCCAACAAAGGTGACTTCCGGTTTGATGATGCACTGTGAAAACATTCAATACTAACTCTCTATTATTTGAGACTCGTTTCTCCCTCTGACTGTAAAGCCTTATCTCACTTTCTGTGGTAAGTATTGTGTCTCCAAAGGCTCTCAGAGGTTATTAATGGCTCCTAGGTTCAGGATAAAATGCTGTGGCGAGTTCTCCTTTTCAGGTTCTGATCCATGGCTGTGGAATAGCCTACCCAATGCCATACAAATGGCATCTTTGCTATCATTTTTTAAAGCTCAGATTTTAATTGATTGAAACACTATTCATGTGTGTCCTATGTCTTAAATAATGTGTGCTGTTGCTCCTCTTTTCTATTTATAATACAATAAATAATCTATAATATATGTATTACTTTGTCATTATTATTTTTGTCTGCAACATTTTGGCAATGTAACGTTGTGTTAAAATGTGTGTTAAAAATCCATTTAAAGTGACATACCTTTGACTAAAAATAGTTGCCCTTAAAATAGGAGAGAATATCAGTGAATGAATCTAATGTATTTTTAACAGCTGGGTTTTCCAGCATCAAAGGTCTGTGTTACAGGGCTGTGTTAAATGTTTTTTTAATGTTTTCATTCATTCAAATTCACTCTAATTAATATACATTTTTTTATCCATCCGAGTCCCTCACAACATTCCTGCACTTTTTAGGGTCACAGCCCACCATTTGAAAATTACTGATGTAGAAAAACTCAAAGTGTGGACTAGAATTTGAAAACATGGAGGACAAGAAAAATAGCTTAACACATTTACATACAAAGAGTTCTTGACTAGCTTAGCAGTGCCCACAGGGTAAACACATGCACTTAGAGAACAGAACACACATCCCTAAACACACAAACACACACACAGCTCAAATGCACTTTCACATCTAGACATCTCTTTCGCTGAAGACTCTTCAAAGGCTCATTATATGAAGAACGTGTTTACGTGTCCCTCGAGTCAAGGGCATTAAACATTCAACTCACAGAAATAGTAAAGAGCAGTTACACGCTCTGCGTCAACCTTCAACACACACACGCATGCACGCACGCACATGCACGCACGCACGCACACGCACGTACACACACACACACACACACAAATGCATACATCACCCCAGAGAAATCACCGGCAGGCCTCTGTCTGTTTTCTTCTCGTTCTGTTCCGTGTTGTCTCTCTATGACACCCCAGGCATAACCCCAATCCCATCACCCTTCGTTTTTTGTCGCTGGAGTATTAATCATTCATAGCAATCTCTGAACACTAGTTACGATCTGTCCTCTGTCATAATGCACCCTGACAAGATCAGCCAAGAGACTAAATTACAGTACTTCGTCTACGGTGTCTTGCCGTAGGGAAGGGAAAAAAGCATGGCCCTGCTCAGATGTGGATTGCGAGATTTATCTGTTTTAACTCGGCCATGCTTTTTCTCTCTCTCTCTGTCTCTCTTCTTTATGTTTATCCGCCCAGGCTCTGGCTTGCTCTTATTCTAAAGGAGTAAATGTCTCATCCATCATTGTCATATTTGGTGTCTCTTTCCTACTATTACAAATTCACTCACTTTTTTATGTATGTGCTTGCAAATAACACTCTTTACTTTGTAAAAAAAAATGGACATTAGCTAAAATTTTCAAAAATTTTAAATTTTCATTAGTTCAATGTTTTAAATTAATTAAATCGTGTGTAAAATCGAGTGGACATATAATAATATCTACTTTTGGATTGTAATAAATGCCATTTATTTTTTGCTACATTATGATAAATTAATTTAATTAAGTAATTGGTGGTTGAAATACAATTTTTGCTGAGAAGAAAGACAAGGTTTTAGTTGCTGTAAAACATAGGCTGAAATAGTTTTACAAAAATCCCATAGTACAGTATTTTTGTTATTACTTTTATTTCCTTGTTAACCAAAAACTCTACATTTAGAGAAATTAGCTTATTGTGAAAAAACAAACATATAATTAGCTGTGTTTTTTCTCTTCATGGTCTCTGGATAATAATGAAAAATATCACTCAGGTGTGATCTACACAGGATCACGGAGGTGGATTTAAGTGAATATGTGCATGGTTTTGAACTGCTTGATGGTTGAGATGCAACAAGGTTTAAGTAAGCACTGGACTGAAAGTTTCAAAAGAGCATATGCTGATGAAGGCGTTATGAACTACGTTGATTCAAGTAGTGAGTAAGAGACATTTACTTTTCAAACAATTGCAATGATAACTTTCCTGATTGCGTTTGTTTGCTAACTGTGTATGACACACAGTTAACAGGAGATGAAGAAGAGGCAAATGGGGATCCAGAGAAAGAGGACAAAGATGACAAAATAAACTGAGATGTGTTTCAAAGAGATGAGAACAGAACAGAACAGGAAGAGTTCAAAATAAAATAAAACAAAAGAGTTTTCAGACAAAGGGCTGATGGGAAATGAAGTCTTTTATGGGAGAGTTGTGCAACGAGTTAACATCACGGGAAGTCTGTCCAGAAAGCTCTGCAGAGATTGTTCAACGCGAACTTCAGCCAGCAGAGACGTCTAGAGATAAAGGTTAAAGCTTACAGCTGAGCCGCGTCGTCGAGCGATTATCTCGGGGCCGTTAGCGACAGTGATTTAGACAGGTTTCGGTTTCGGGTGTGCTGGGACGAGCCGATAACGATCGCTCAGCTGCTGCGGATAGTATAGGACCTATAAAGTAGTGTTCAGACGTTCAACTCTACCTGCGCGACTAATCGCGTAAAGACGTTCAACTCTACCTGCGCGACTAATCGCGTAAAGACGTTCAACTCTACCTGCGCGACTCCACCGAGCAACGCAACAGAGTCAACGCCCAGTAAGCTACATTCTTGTATCTGTTTCTCTTTTATTCCTATACTTTGTTTTCCTTGCTACTTTCCTCACATGTCTGCTAACATGTGCTTCCAGTACATTCCAGTCATTCTCTCAGCTGTACGTCGCTCCGCCCGTCCTCGCAGAACACACTCCAACGCTTCAAACCTTCGCTCACTTCATCTTGCCTCACCAGAACCATGCTCTCTCTCTGTGGGACTTTGGAACTGTCAGTCTGCTGTCAACAAAGCTGACTTCATCCTTGCTTTTGCTCTTCAGTCTTCACTAGACATTGTCGGCCTGACTGAGACATGGATCCGCCCAGAAGACACCGCAACGCCTGCAGCCCTCTCCAACAACTTTCTCCTCTCCCACACTTCTTGCGAGGTGGGACGGGGTGGGGGTGTTGGACTTCTCATCTCTCAGACCTTCAGATTCTCTACCTTCACATCATTTGGTAAGACATGCTCATTTGAATATCATGCTCTCACTATCACTTCTCCTCTTGTCATGCACATCCTCACCATATACCGCCCACCTGGAGAACAGCTCTCCACTTTCCTAGAGGAGCTTGATGGTATGCTCTCCTCTTTTCCAGAAGATGATAGCAGCCCACTCATTGTATTTGGGGACTTTAATATCCATCTTCACAAACCAAATGCTAACGACTTCCACTCACTCATGTCCTCCTTTGATATGACTCTTGTCCCTACCACAGCCACCCACAAATCAGGAAATCAGCTAGATCTCATTTACACACGCAGCTGCTCTTCGGATCATCTCACAGTTACTCCTCTGCACACATCTGATCACTTCTTCATCACGTTCAAACTCACACTGCCTACAAGCTCACACTCAACACCACCCCCTGTCACCTTCCGACGTAACCTTAAATCCCTTGATTCCTCTCTCTTTTCTTCCGCTGTGTCCTCTTCTCTTTTAACACCTGGAAACTTTTCCTCTTTAAACACTCACGATGCAACTAACCGTTTCTGCTCCACACTCGCTACATGCCTCGATCAACTATGCCCTCTCTCTTCCAGGCCAGCCAGAATAACACCATCAAACCCTTGGCTGTCGCACGCTCTCCGGGAACAGAGGTCCACCCTCAGATCGGCAGAGCGCAAATGGAAGAAATCAAAGAGCATGGCAAATCTCGAAGCGTACCAAACTGCACTCTCAACCTTCTCAAGCAAGGTACAAGACACGAAGACAACATACTACCACGACAAGATTGAACATGCCAAGGACAGCCGAAAGCTCTTCAGGACTTTCAACTCACTCCTCTGTCCACCCCAACCTCCTCCGGCGACCTCTCTCACTGCAGATGACTTCGCTGATCACTTCATAGACAAAACCCTCACCATCAGCCGGCAGTTTGCACCACCTTGCACCCAAATTCAGCCACAATCCTCGACACCTTTCATGTCCACGTTCACTCCACTTACAGAAGATCAGGTGTCCAAACTCCTTCTCTCAGCGCATCCGACCACCTGCCCCCTCGATCCCATCCCCTCTCACCTTCTACAAACCATCTCACCTACCATCACGCCTGCCCTCACTCACATCATCAACTCCTCCATCACTACCGGCATTTTCCCCAACACCTTCAAGGTGGCCAGAGTCACCCCGCTTCTCAAGAAACTCACACTCAACTCATCACTGGTGGAAAATTACAGACGACATCTCTACTTGGATGAAGAACCATCACCTACAGCTCAACATGGCCAAGACGGAAGTTTTGGTAATCCCAGCTCATCCCTCTGTGCATCACAACCTTACCATCCAGCTGCAATCCTCTACAATCACCCCTTCTCCTACAGTCAGAAATCTTGGAGTGATTTTGGATGAACAGCTGTCCTTCAAAGACCACATCACAAAGACAACTCGAGTGTGTAGATTTGCACTGCACAACATTCGAAAGATCAGGCCCTTCTTAACTGAGCATGCAACTCAATTCCTGGTTCAGGCTCTGGTCCTCTCACGTCTGGACTACTGCAACGCTCTCGTAGCAGGACTTCCATTAAATACGCTGAAACCTCTGCAGATGATCCAGAACTCTGCAGCTCGTCTTATCCACAAGGAACCGAAACGAGCTCATGTTAATCCCCTCTTCATCACTCTTCATTGGCTCCCCATTGCAGCTCGGGTTAAATTCAAACCGCTAACGCTGGCATACAAAACTATCTCCAGATCAGCCCTTGGCTACCTCCATGAGCTCATACGCTCCTACATGCCTTCCAGAAGCCTGCGCTCAGAGAAGGAACAGCGACTTGTGGTTCCTTCCCACAAGGGCAGAAGATCTCTCAGCAGAACCTTCTCTTTCACTGTCCCTGGCTGGTGGAACAAACTCCCTGATCCAGTCAGGAAAGCAACAACACTAACAGCTTTCAAAAAGCAACTGAAAACTCTTCTCTTCAGAGAACACCTACTATAAAAAAAAACCTTCTTTTTTTCACTGCTCTGTTTTTATTTTCTTCCTCTACTTCCTCACTGCTTAGGTTTATTGATCACTTGATACAATTCTATTATGAGAAGCTGAGATAGACTTTGACGGTGTAACAAATTGCATATTGTCTCTCTCCTAATGTAAGTCGCTTTGGACAAAAGCGTCTGCCAAATGCATAAATGTATGTAAATGTAAATGTGAGTAGAGAAGATAATGATCGTACAACAATCAGGAACACTTGAATAGAATCAGGTGTTACTGTTACAATATTTTTTGTAGTTTTGTGTAGTGAAATGTCTGATGACAGGGTTTTTTGACCGCTCTAATTTGTAGCTTTTTCTTTCATCCAGCACGAGCTGTGACAAAAACCACTAAATCACTGTAACATCACTAAAGTGGCTGAAGAGTTGGACATACCACAGCATTCTACATCTTACCTTTATCTTATTTGATGTTTTAGCACATGTGTGGCATAATATTTTTAATGTCAGCCTCTCAAGACCCATGAAAAAGAAAGTGCCAATCTCATTTAGCGACCTGCTTTAAAAGATGAATATGTAGGTTTTTCATCAAAACAAGTTGACAAACCATGAAACAGCGATTGGAGAAATGGACAGAGGAATGACACCACGTTTAAACACAACATATAGGCTAATTTTTAAAGCAAATCTGCTCTCTATGCAAATACTTTCAGTAATTTTAGTACTTGAACTAAACATAACACCGTTATGGAAAAAGCAGACATTTTTATTACTCGCATGCAACTTTATAGATACATGAATCAATATTAACAAAAAGTTCAAGACAATACGCGTAATGCAACTTCAGAACCTCAAGAATTTCACATAACTTTCTGACCTGCCATGAGCTCAGTGAGCTGTTTCTATATCACATTGATTCAAAACAAGCATCTGAGACCACAGGGACTCCCTTGACAAGAGCAGACACGATGGAGAGAGGAGCGAGAAAGTGAAAGACAGCAGAGCACTACAAACTCAAAAATTCTACTTATCAAATTCTAGATCCTAGATCAGAGAGGACAGGTGGGTTTTTGGTGTAACTTTTACTCCCCATGTAATGATTTAAAAACCCCATAGACTGCAAGCTGAGAGAAACAGAATTTCCCAACATTAACAGAAAACAACCAAACCACAAGAGCATCTGCTGCAAATGCATTTGGGTTAATCCAATGCTAATGCACTCTGTGGAGACTAATCAATTAAGTTTTCCCCTTTTATGTATTTATTTATTTTAAAAGTAATTCCTTTAAGGAGGACTCACTAAATGACATTTCAGAAGCTAGCTGAATGACTCCATCATGTGTGTGACCACATGAAGCATTAGTACAAAATTGCTTCTAACTTAATCCTATTATCTCGTCTTCTCTCAAAGTCCAGCTCCATCATCTGGCAGGTAGAGCTCCCCAGAACGAAACATTCAGTGGCCGGTTATTTATTTCTGCTAATATATTTATTTATATACTCTGAAGCTAGTAAATGCCATCTGCTGGATTGGCATCATAAATAAAACCTTATGGTACCTTAGGGACAGAGTGCAATTAAATTAATTTAAATGTAGGGAAAGTCACATTTTTTTCTTGAATACAAATGAAGAAAAGTATGCATTCTCATGCATTATGAAATAAATAATTGTATTCAGTATGTACGCTTGTAAGCATGTGTTTAGAAGTTAAATATTTATGTATTCATGTGTTTTAGATTATAGACTATAGACACTTTTACAGGTCACGTGATGAAATAGTTGCGTGCACACTTTGGAAATGGTAGTTGAGGTGTTCCTTATTAATTTTGATGTTGCAGCCATTTTTAAAAACATGTTTCCCTGTATCCAAACAGCCCAAGATATCTGGCTGGCATTTATGGTTAAACTAATACATATTTTATAAATAATAAAATATAATAATACATGAATACATTATTTATCAAATTTGTATTAGTACAATTTTTTATATATCATCATCGTCTACATACAACATTGTCTACAAAGAGTAAAAGGGTATATATATATATATATATGTATAGATTGTGTTTAGAATTTTAGTTCACAGCAAATTATTAAACCAAAAGTGTTCATTAAGCCAATCACCTTTATTTTCTGCACTTAACCATCCAACTTTTTATTTTCTACCTGTAATATATACAGTACTGTGCAAAAGTGTTAGACAGGTGTCACAAATGCTGTAAATAAAAATTGTTTTAAAAAATGTAAGTTTAAATTAAAGTTTTTGCAAGTCAGTGATAAAAATATATGCTGGTTTGAAAGTAAAACACTAAATCTTGATTTAAACTTTAAACTTAAAATAAAATTTGTTTACACCTGCCAAAAACATTTGCACAGTACTCTATATATCATTAACATATCAGTGAGTAAAAAGCAGGTAAAAGAAACAAAAATAAAGCAAATTACTTGTAAAAACACACACAAAAAATCTTCCTGGCACTCTAAGAACTTACTCGCTCATTAGCTGTTGAAAGTGCTGACTGATAGAGTACTCTTAACATTCTGCTGTCTTACACAGATAAGCAGCCCCTTTTTCATTATTGCATGTCTGCAGCTTCATTGATCATCATGGCAGGGGTCTAGTTTGGTCGCACCGCTGGCTTGACACAAAGTCAGGCTTCAGAAAGCAGAGGAATCAAAGTGTGCTGACCTCAGATCAGCCGCTCACTGCTAACAGGGAAGAGCAGATTGAAGAGATTTTGCACAGGGCTAGTCACTCTCCAAATCCAGCCCACGATAACCACGATAGCAGCAAAAAGACAAAAAAAAAAGATCAAGAGGGAATCCAGCAGCCGCCTCTCCAAAGCCCCATTAGGAGCAGATCAGAATATAAAGCGCTTCATAAAAGGCCTTTCATAGCTAATCTCAGCATCACGCTGGATAAAGACTCAAAGAGAAGTGAGCAGATGAAAAATAAAGACAAAAAAGAGAGAGAGTGAAAAGTGAGTGTCAAGGTCAAGGCACTGAACCGGAGAAACAGCAAGAGAGAGAATTGGGAGATGGGGGAAGGGGTGTTGGTGGTGGGGGTGGGGGGATCTGACAGATTGGGCATGAGGGTGTCTGGAGCATACCAAAGCTGCCCCGGAGCATCTCTCTGCTTCTTTAAATACCCCTCCAGCCCTTGGTTAAATATGAACGATATGATGGATATTAATCTTTAAAACATCATCTGGCTGCATTAAAGGTGCACGTTATGTTATTACAGATTGGCAGGGTTTATACATTTAAACAACCAACCCTTTAGAGATCTCTGTCATAACTTTATTGGGTCAAAGAATGATGGGAAATGTGGTCAAACTTAAACATAATTCAGAACTGAAATTAGTACTTCATGGGTCTGCCAGTTGCTTAAGCCACTCCTATAAAAAGTCTACAAACACAGAAGTCAGAGTGTGCTGTAAAGTATTTTTGACTGAACAGAAAAAGTTTTTTGAATATTGGAAAAATAAGCACATAAAGACATGGCTCGCAAGGTAAAGTATGCAACTAATAACAAGGGTTTAGCCTATCCACAACTGCAAAGAACAATTTTAGAGTAATCAGATTGCGAATGAAAGCCTACACCAACCAACCTCAGAATATGCACTGAATTTGCTGGAATTCAGACAGACAAATATGGTCTTTAGGGTTCATGAAAATTAAGATCCCTGGTGTCTCATTGCTGCCAGACACAATTATTTTGTTTTATTTTTCACTGAATTGTGATATTTAAACCTATTTTGTAAAAACAATACATTGTGTCATAAAAAAGATATACCATATTGTGTTGTAAAAATGTATACTTGCTGTATATGTACATGGCATTGCTAGTTTGGCCTTATAGTATGTTCATTAGCTAGATATGGCACATTTAAATGAACTCACTAGATGGCTTGCTTATTTTAATTGACTAAAATTCAATGATTTGATTACGAGCATGCAGACACTACGTTTACGTGAGATTAAAACTTTACAGAATATGGAATAAAACTAGTCTATTGGATATAGCAATAACTTGTGAATAAATTGGAGCTATTTTGAGATTAAACCATTATTAACAACAAAATCTGCAATAAAAATGTGTGAAAACAAATGTGTGGCAGCAATGAGTCAGAAAAAAAATATTTTTAAAAGTTCTCAAATTAGGTATCACCTGCACTGAAAAACATGTTAACCTTGATTGCATCATGGTTATGTCTGTTGGTGGGTAAGGTATTTAAATATTGTATAAAATGGATCAATGGATTCCCCTGTTGTCTTTCTGTTACACACTCAAACGAACACTTGCACACACCACTTTGTTATTCTGCTTAATCCTTGAGTGTGAAGTTTTGAAAAATTTTAATTCAAGTTTGAAAGCTAGCAAAACAAAGACAGTTTATGGGGTTTGTGTGTAGCTCCAGCACCCTTGCACATTGTTTTCATTGGTCCATGACCTCCTAACGATACCACACAATTTTATTACACAAATTACACAACATATAGACAATATATATTCCTCTAACTTCTGTACACCTGTAATGCATTCTCTGACATGGTAGCTGTGTAGTGGTGCTGCATTAAGAGATGGAACTCTCCTACATGCACATCAAGATTAAAGTGAGCTTTTGGAAACCTTCAAGTAAATTGCATTAAATATTATTTTTAACAACTTTTGAATCCAGTAACTTGTTTTAATCATGGACCATGGTAAATATAAGTATGGTAAATATCATGAAAACAGGCACAAGCAATGAGAAAGAAGAGAAACCTTTTTCTTTCGTCTGGTCTTAAGAGGCACTAGCCTTGAGGCCTGAAATGACTAAGAATCTTAACTTTCTGAAAGCCTCTGTAAATATTCAGTATATGAAGCTGTTTGCTAGTAGCTAACTTTTTGTACCCAAAGGCATTCGTCTCTCTAGGAAACAGCCTTGGAACCATTTTACTCCAAGTAAACCTGTTTTTCCCAGTCACTGATATGTTGTAAGTAATTAGCAAATAATCTATGGAATCAAATAAATAAATTATGCTGCTGGCTTTACTATTCTCTGTAGGACATTGCCTCTCTGAGACCAAAATAGATGTTAAATATAAACTCTTTTGGAAATAAAAAATCTATTAAAGACATGTCAGATTGTGCTAGATGTGAATATGCCTGAAAACTGTTTTGATATTTCGGTAATGTATTCACTTGTATGACCAAAATATTCCCCACGGGCAAAAATATATTACTAAGAGGATTGGCTTGCACTCAAAGGGAATTTGAAGCGCTTCATCACTATTTTTACCTGAAATATAGAAAGGAAGCATCAAGCTCTATATTGGAATCAAACCCATGAGTTTGTGAGTATACAGGGATCAGTGACAGATCCTGGCATGAGTAAAGAAGGTAACTGCCTCCCACAGACAGCAGTCTTCTGAGGGTGATTGATGACACAAACAACTTAAATAATGTCACATGACCCAGTACTTCACTAATCATCTCTATACCTATTTATGACTCTAAACAGAAGATTTATACATGGAGACTACCGTAAAACTATTATTGATATATAACTTTTTGTAATGTTACAGCATCAATGTTACAGTCCATCAGCAGTATGAAACTGATAGAGCTAAACACTAAACACTTCAGTCCAGTTGGTAGCACAGTCATCTCACAGATAAAAATCACTGTTTCGAACCTCGGCTGGGTCAGTTAGCATTTCTGTGCCATGAACATTCTAGTTTGCATGTTCTCCCTGTGATCGCATGGGTTTACTCCAGGGTCTCCAGTTTCCCCCACAAGTCCAAAGACAAAGTAAATTGGGTAAGTCAAATTGTCCATAGTGTGTAAGTGTGTATGGGGGGGGTGGATTGCGACATATGTCACATATGTAAAACATATGTCAGAAGAGTTTACAGGCATTAGAGCAGATGGATCAAGGAGCCAGGATAGAATTTGTAAGGTAAGGAGCTAGGGTTGAACACACTGGACAAGAATCCAGGGTGTAGAAAATGGAGAGAGGTGACAGGCAAGAGCTGATGAAGCAAGCAGCCAGGAGAGAGCAAATGGGTTGAGTAGCCATAGCGGAGCAAATGAAGCAAAGAAGCCAGGGTGGAGCTTTTTGAGGGAGGAGAAAGTACAGAAAAAAAATGGGTCAGATGACAGAGAAGACTGAGTAAGGAGTCAAGTTTGAGAAGCTGGCTAGAACAATCAGAGTGGATCAGGTTGAGTGATAAGATGGATGAATTGAGAGCTTGAAACCTTGGCTGAACAGGCTGTGATGCAACCTTGGGCGGAGAAGTTTTGTTTAGGTGCCACTGGCTAATGAAGTTACAAAAACAGTTAGTTGGTGAAAAAAGTCTAAAACCATGTATTGGAAATTTGATATTAATCTAATAAAAACACTATTTCGTCTCATAGGTTAACAAGTAATTGCCCATGTGTAGTAGCATTTTTGTTCAAGCTAACACTGAACAAAGAAAGACACCCTGCTTTGTACTGGCTTTTAGGTCTACACTGACTCATCTTTCACACTTAAAATATCTTTATGGCTGAAAGTCTTCAGAACTATCACTGACCATGAATCAGAAATATGAGCACAGAACAGGTGCAACAATGCGCCAATCATCATAGCTGTTGTCGTGACGACAGCCTTGCTGCCCTCCGGTGGTTAAGGTGGAGGGATTGGACAGTCTTTGAAGGACAATCTCTTTTTTCCTCTCTGTTTGAGTGATTGTTCTTTTCTCCTCTTTCTTACTGCAGAGTCAGGGGTTTGTCTTCTCATCGCCACATTGTATGCACTGATAGACAGAGCTTAAAAACAGTTCCAGCCTGAGGGAAGAGAGTGAATGTGTTTATGTACATGCATGTTCATGTAAACATTCACATATCTATGAACACATGTGTATGGTAGAAACTGTGTGTTATTCCAAACAAGGGTCAGTTGCTTGCTTTTTCTTGTCACGTCAGAGTCAACATTAAAGGCATGCGTGTTTGTTTTTTTTGTATGTGCGTGTGTTTACTGCTGTGTGCTTTTGGTAGGTGGCTATGGACAGATCAGTCGGGTTGTGACACACGCTGCTGAATTTAAATTTAGAGAGCTCAGCACAATATTGCCAGCGGCTAGAGTTGTCCTATCTAATACCTCCTTAAAACAACAAGCAAAAAAGAAGAGTAAAAAAGAACCGGAGGGGAGAGAAAGTGGAGAGAGCTGTTACTATGGATGCCAAGAAGATAAATTAACAACTTTTAAAAATAAAATTAAATAACAGTTCAAGGTCAAACACACAGAAATTGGAGTTCAAACAAACATGGATAAAGCAAACATAAATGCATCTTGTTAGCCGTTGTTCGATAAGTTCATGAACGCCAAAGCTGCTGATGAAACGTTTAGTTATGCTTTTTTCCCTTCTGCCTGAAACAATTAGCTGCCCAATGAACCAATAGAAAAACAAATCCAGAAAATAAAAAATAATATTTAGTAAAAAAAAAAAAAAAAAAAAACACATATATACACATAAAACACTAAACAGATTACATATATATGCAAATTCCTTACGATCAGCATCAGGTCTCATCAATAACACACATTATTGCTAATAACAGTCCTGTCCTCTGGTGCACAAAAAGGGAAAATATTGATCAACAGACAACAAATGGAGATAAAAGAACCCCCTCAACGTGAGCTCTTGCATGTGAATAGACATGCTCTTGTGATTATGTTTGAATGTGAGTGTTTTACTAAAGATCTATTCCATTGCTAAACTAAGAAGAATATATTTTTTATATGGTTTAAAAGAGGGCTTGGGGAAACCAAAACACCCAAGGAATATATTTATGTGTGAGCGTGTGAAGATTTTAGGGTGCATTTTAAATATGTTGTTCTCTATTTAATGATAAAACTTCAAATACCTTTTACTAAAGGCTACTAAATTGGCCATCAGTCTCTTTGAGTTTTTTTTAAGTCTTTTTTACTTTTTTTTTGTTGACCTTTTGAGAGAATACCCTGAACCTACGTTACCGTGAAATTCATCAAGTCAACCCATCAAGTGGGAGATGATTTATATTGAGCTTTTGATTAGAAAAAAGCTGATAATATTTCCATTGATAATATTAACATTTATACAACCCACCCATTAAAAAAGTTTTTTGAATGGCATTGGAATTGTGTGGACTTTATATTCTGTTTCGCTGTCAGTGCCTCAAACCAGGCATGTGTGCAGGAGCAGAAGAGGTTTCTTCTGGCCCTCTGGAGCATCCTATGGGAATACATAGGCACTCACTATGCAGCTTAGTATTCACAGGCCAAGGGAAGCTCAGCGACACGCTGGCTCACTCTGACACACTCGCACACCATCAAGCCAGCCAAAAAAATGTATAAGAGTAAGAGTCACTGGACACATGAGACTTGCGTGCCCTCTAATGAAACTCAAGAGACAGAATCCAACATCAGATATAAACTTATGCTAGATGCATGCACATTTACACTAGGACAATCTTGTACCTCTAAAAATCTATAACAAGTCACATAGGACTCAGACTCGTAAACATTGCCTGTAGAGGATCATTTCAGTCTCAGAGAGTGTTGAATTTATTACCGACAGAAATGAGAAAAGTTTTGTAGTGGATGAAGAAGAATCTGTCTTCAATCTGAAATATGTTCAAGTTATCGATCTGCTATCAGCATAGGTAAAAACAATTAAGTTTAACTAAATCATGTTAAAAAAATAAATAGGTTCTTCTTCGTTTGATGTTTCATGGAGGTTGATGAACCGTTTGGAGGTCCAATAGCCCAGTCCAAACCCTTTGGTTTTAAAAGTGTTTTAAACATAAAAACTACATGAAATTATTATTATTTTTTTTACTTTTTGAGATGGGTGTTAAGGGAAGGTCGACTATAAAATAATTTTTATTGGAAGACTGTTGAAAAAGGTCAAACAATAAGCATGTTGTTTAAGCATGTTTTTACTGTAACACCAAATACCAGATAAGCCATTTGACAGATTGCTCATTGACCAAATTGCTCATTTGCAGGATCACACATTTTCCAGTTTACCTACTGGCCACGTAACTCATTGGCCAGATAACTCATTTGTCAGATCACTCATTTGCCAGATCAGTCATTGACTGGATCACTAATTTGCCAGAACACTCATCAACTAGATTACTTATTGACCAGATTACTCATTTGCAAGATCACTAATTTACCAAATTACTCATTGACCAGATCGATCAATTGCCAGTCTCTCATTTGCTAGATCCCTCATTTGTCAGATTTCTCATTTACCAGATCCCTCGATCGGATAACTCATTTGCCAGATCGCCCCTTGGCCAGATCAATCATTTGCTAGATCACGCATTTGCCAGAACAGATGCATTGATATCTAATATGATCTCCAGACCAAATTTTCATGGAATTCAAGCCAAAAAGACGCAATTGTAATTTGAATTGACAGACTACAGTTTGCTGGACTCAGGCATATCTTGCTTGCAGTGTGAGAGATGTTTTTAGCTAAGAATAAGACAGTTAAGCTAATGTTATCAATCAAAACCAGCCATAAAATGTAAATTTTTTCTATTGGTAGTGTTCATTGATTATTGGGATATGTCACCGCTTTTAGGGCTCAAAATAAAATCAAAACAAAAACAAAGAATGGTCCTGTCATGTACAGTTGAAGGGAGCTTCCCTTTCTGTTTTCCCCAAACATTTACATCAGAATTTACAGATAACAAGAAGAGTTCTGTCTTAGCCTGTCCAAATCATAAAAGATATGTAACTTTAAACTAGAGAAAGCATTTACATTCACAAGGACAATAATGTTAAATGCTTTATAATGTGCTGTATGCATGACCAAGTGTCTTAACAATCACAGTTCAAATGCCCCACTGACGTGACTTTAACTGTGAAAGTGAGGCTATTAATAGTAAAATCGTTTCACAAAGTGGAAGAAATATGTCAGGCAAATAACGGAGGAGAACCCAAATGCAGTCGGTACAAAAGTTTATTAAATAAAAACTACAGAAGCACCGTCTTCTGGGTGTCTGGAAATAACTTAAACTGGAATGATCAAAAGGAGAAGATAACAGAGAGCAGGTCGACTGAAAAGTTGAGCAGCAACATTAACTAATACACCAGTAAAGATAAGGGAAGGAAGGAGGAAATAAATAGTGAAGCTAATCAAGAAAACGAGGAGCAGCTGAGAGCAAGGGAAATGAGGAGAGAGAAAACAGGTGTGACAGGACCCCCCCCCCCCCCCCTCAAGGACACCACCTAGAGCATGAAGGGTGATTCCGGTAAAAGTCGTCGATGAGGGTTTGATCGAGGATATCCTTGGTGGGAACCCAGCTTCTGTCCTTGGGACCATAACCCTCCCAATCCACCAGAAACTGGCGACCGCAGCCCCGGCGTCTGACCTCCAGTAGGCATTTAACCTTAAATGTAGAGTCTGTGGAGGATGTATTTGGGAGGGGAGGGGAAGAGGAAGAGTAAGATGAGGGGGAAAGAAAGGGTTTAATACATGAAACATGAAAGACAGGGTGGATACGGGCAAGGTGAGAGGGGAGACTAAGACGTACAGCAGAGGGATTAAGAACCTTGGAAATGGAAAATGGACCAATAAAGCGAGGTTCAAGCTTACGAGAGGGGCCTCTTTGAGGTAGCGTTCGCGTAGAGAGCCAAACCCGTTGGCCACAACAGTAGTGAGAGGCGGGGCGGCGGCAACGGTCAGCGGCAGCTCGCATTCGCTCTTGAGACGACCGGAGAGATTTCTTAACTAGGCGCCAAGTGCGCGACGCGCGTCGAATAAACTCTCGGATGGAGGGTACTGCCACCTCGCTCTCCTGGGTCGCAAAGAGCAGAGGCTGGTAACCGAGGTACGCTTTAAACGGAGAGACTCCCGTAGCAGCGGAGGGGAGTGAGTTGTGAGCATATTCTGCCCAAGGGAGCTGATCTACCCATGAAGTAGGGCAGCTCCTGGTAAGGCAGCGGAGCATGCGACCTAAATCTTGATTAGATCTCTCCGCCTGACCGTTACTCTGGGGGTGGAACCTGGAGGAAAGGCTGGCGGTGGCACCAATTAAACGACAGAACTCCCTCCAGACCTGAGAGGTAAATTGGGTACCTCGGTCCGAAACGATGTCAAGAGGGAGTCCGTGTATTCGAAAAACGTGGCTAAAGACCAGTCAAGCAGTCTCCAAGGCGGAAGGGAGACCTGGTAGGGGAACGAAGTGAACGGATTTGGAAAAACGGTCCACCACAGTGAGAATGGTTGAGAACCCTTTAGCGATAGCGAGACCGGTGACAAAATCGAGTGCCACATGAGACCAGGGACGACTGGGGATGGAGAGAGGACGGAGAAGACCAGCGGGGTGTGTGGAGCTAGACTTAGACTGGGCACAGACAGTACACGAGCGCACGAAATGAGCTACGTCATGAGTGAGCGAGGGCCACCAAAAACTTTGGCGGATAACCTCCAAAGTTCTCCTCTCGCCAGGATGGCAGGAGAGTTTGGAGGAATGCGCCCAGCGTAGTACCGCACCGTGGAGGGACTTCCGAACGAAAAGGCGATTCGGAGGGCAACGGGACGTAAGCTTGCTGGGAACCCCTCTAAGTGATTCCTCGACAGTGCGCTCTATTCCCCAAGATAGGGATCCAATTATCCTCTCCTCGGGAATGATGGGGGACGCACATTTGGGCTCAGAGGCCGGACAAAATTGGCGCGAGAGTGCATCGGGTTTGGTGTTGCGAGACCCGGGACGATAAGTGATCGTAAAGTTAAAACGTGTAAAAAAAAAAAAAAAAAAAAAGAGACCACCGGGACTGTCTGTCATTCATGGTCTTGGATGAACGGAGAAACTCAAGGTTACCGTGGTCTGTCCACACAATGAAGGGAACAGATGCCCCCTCGAGCCAGTGGCGCCACTCTCCTACTGCCAACCGAATGGCGAGGAGCTCACGATCACCCACCCCGTATCGGCGTTCAGCGGGATTGAGGCGGTGCGAAAAAAAAGCGCAGGGGTGAACTTTGCCATCCAACTTGAGACGCTGAGACAAAACAGCACCGACTCCTGATTCAGAAGCGTCAACTTCGACAATGAATTGTCTGTCAGAAGAGGGTGTGGTTAGAATAGGAGCTGAGGTAAAAAGGGTCTTAAGACGATCAAAAGCCTCTTGAGCTGAGCGAGACCATACAAAGGGCTGGTTGACCGAGGTGAGAGCAGAGAGAGGAGCAGCAATCAAACCAAAATTTCTAATAAACCGCCGATAAAAGTTTGAAAAACCCAAAAAACGCTGTACCGCAGCACGGGACTCCGGCACCGGCCAATTCAGAACTGCGCTGACCTTGGAAGGGTCCATCCGCAGCCCCCCTGAGCCGACGATGTGCCCTAAAAATTGAACGGAGGGCTGATGGAAAGCGCATTTCTCAGGCTTGACAAAAAGACGGTTCTCTAGGAGGCACTGAAGAACGTTGCGCACCTGAGTGGTGTGAGACTGGAGATCTTTCGAGAAGATTAAGATGTCGTCCAGGTAAACGAAAACGCATACGTTAAGCATGTCCCGGAGGACATCGTTAACAAATGCCTGGAAAACTGCTGGGGCGTTAACAAGACCAAACGGGAGGACACGATACTCGAAATGGCCAAGCGGAGTGTTAAACGCAGTCTTCCACTCATCTCCTTGTCTAATGCGCACAAGGTGGTAGGCATTACGCAAGTCCAATTTGGTAAATATGTTTGACCCCTGTAAGAGGTCAAACGCACTTGACATTAGAGGGAGAGGGTACTTATTCTTGATGGTGATCTTGTTAAGGCCCCGGTAGTCAATGCACGGACGCAAGGAACCATCCTTCTTCTTGACGAAGAAGAAGCCGGCTCCTGCGGGCGAGGAGGAAGGAACAATAGTCCCAGCCGCGAGAGAATCCTCCAGATAGTTCTCAAGTGCTTTCCTCTCAGGGGCGGAGATGGAGTATAAACGTCCCCTGGGAGGAATGGCACCCGGGTGGAGATCAATGGCGCAGTCATACGGCCGGTGGGGGGGGGGAGAGAGGAAGCAAGCGACTTGCTAAAGACACTAGCAAGGTCATGGTAGCAATCAGGAACCCCTGCTAGATCGGGAGAACCTACAGAAGAAGAGTCAGGAGAGTGAGAGAAAGGTCTGGCAGACAAAAGGCAGGAGGAGTGGCATGGGAGCTTCCAAGAGAGAACCTTCCCACCGAGCCAGTCAATCTGAGGATTGTGTCTGAGCAGCCAGGGGTGACCAAGCACAACAGGGGTTTTAGGAGCGCGAAAAACATAAAAACTGAGTCTCTCCTGGTGGTTGCCAGACACAAGGAGATTGACAGGCTCCGTGGTGTGAGAGACCTCATGGAATAAGCGGCCATCAAGGGAATAAATGGATATAGGCTTAACAAGTCTCCGCAGAGGAATACGGATAGACAAGGCAAATGATTTGTCCATAAAGCTTCCCTCAGCACCAGAGTCCAACAAAGCCTGTACACGTACAGATAGCAAGTCAATAGAGACAGTCACAGGTAACATTGTGCGTGAAGGAGCGGTAGGAGGAGAAACAGTTAAGGAGCTCACCAGATATCTCCTCTCTATCGGCGAGCCTCCCCTTTTAAAGGACACTTGGAGAGTCGGTGTCCTCCATCTGCGCAGTAGACCCAAAGCTGTTGATCAATCCGCCTCTGTCTCTCAGCGGGTGACAGTCGGAAACCTCCCAGCTGCATCGGCTCGGGAGAAGTGACGTCACGACCCGATGACGTGGGGTTGCACCTCTCGGAATTTGCCGAAGGCTCTCGTGTCTCCCCGAGGAATCCCCTACGGAGGCGGCGCACCTGCAGCCGCTTACCGATGCGAAGGGCGAGCTCCGCTACACCGTCGAACGAGTTGGGAAGGACCTGAATCAAAAGCTCGTCCCTGATCTCAGGATTGAGGCCCTCTAGGAAGCGGGCAACCAGAGCCGCTTCGTTCCATCCGCTGGAAGAAGCCAAGGTTCGGAACTCAACCTCGAAATCTGTCACTGAGCGTGCGCCCTGGCTTAGAGACGCTAACGCTCGTGAAGCCTCGAAGCCAGAAAGAGATCGATCGAAAACCCGCACCATCTCCTCCCGGAAAGCTTTGAAGGTCTGGCAGCAGCTTGCGTTGGAGCGCCATAATGCCGTTCCCCAGCTACGGGCCTGACCGGCGAGCAGAGACAGGACAAAAGCCACTTGGGAGTCATCCGTGGCGTAGGTGCGGGGTTGCAGGGAAAAAACAATCTGGCACTGTGTCAAAAAGGCCTGACATTGATCGGGCTCCCCGGAGTAGATCGGCGGGTTGTTTACTCGCGGTTCTGGTGGATTGTCTGCTCCAGAGTGAGAAGCTTGAAGGGAAGTGAGGGCCGCGCTGAGTTCGCTCACCCGTGAAACGAGCGACTCAATTACTCTCCTGGAATCCGCAATCTCAGCAGAGTGTCGGCCAAGAAGCACGCCTTGACGCTGAACTGCATCCTGCACGGCGGGTACAGCTGCTGGGTCCATGACAGACTGGTGTATTCTGTCAGGCAAATAACGGAGGAGAACCCAAATGCAGTCGGTACAAAAGTTTATTAAATAAAAACTACAGAAGCACCGTCTTCTGGGTGTCTGGAAATAACTTAAACTGGAATGATCAAAAGGAGAAGATAACTGAGAGAGCAGGTCGACTGAAAACTTGAGCAGCAACATTAACTAATACACCAGTAAAGATAAGGGAAGGAAGGAGGAAATAAATAGTGAAGCTAATCAAGAAAACGAGGAGCAGCTGAGAGCAAGGGAAATGAGGAGAGAGAAAACAGGTGTGACAAAATATTAAGCATATAACATGTGCATTGTTGAAATTGCACTGATTAGAACTGACTGTATGAGTTCTAAATCTCAAACTGTTCATTCTAATCAGAGTCTATTCACTAGTTAAGTTGAGTATGTATAAAAAAAACTTTGATTCTGATAAGATTGAACAGTTCAGATATTCAGATTCCTTTTATGCTAACCTGAATTTGAATTGGAGGGTAAATCACAGTAAAATTATTCATTCAATCCTAATCATTATTAAAAATACACCAACTCTCTTTAGCAAGACAAAACACTAGATTCACTTTTTTATTATTAATGATTTGACATGTAAACTCTATTTTTGATAGTTTGCACTGTGTTTGCACACTTTATGTTTATTATCCCAATATATAGTGGCACCCAATTGTTTGTCAGTAAGGAAATATTGAAGCGGTCAGTGCAGCCCTCGGAAATGACTGATAAAGTATTTGCAGCACTTTATGTACTATCTGCAGGCTGAAATTTTACATTATTTCTTAATGTAACACTTCAGTAATTTTAATACATGCTCTTAGTGATACAGACACAGTATGAGTTTCCTAACTGTGCATAAAATTAAGTGCAATAAGAATTGGCACTGTCAGAGTACTGGAAGCGACCAAACACTCCTTTTTAAATAGCATGGTGAAGGGGTGGTGTTTTTTTTTTATTATCAACCATGAAACTGAGCGTTCAGACGGTTTATTAAGGGAGTCCTAGCGAGCATGATTAGGCTAATTGCCCAGTGCTAAATGCCTAACAGGAAGGCATGTAATTATCTGCTGATGCTAGTCTTTGTGTGCAGGATACTCTGAGCCCGAGAGTGATAGTGTGAGGAACCAGAAACAAGAAGGGACCACTGACGAACCATTGGTGAACTGTTGATCACACAATGAGAAAGAATATTAGAAAATATTAGAAAGCTAGAATATGCTTATGACAAGAATATTGGTCTGTGCTTAGACTCGTAAATGGCGTTGAACCTTTGTATTCAGTTGTTGCTAAGGGTGGCTGGGAGACAAATGGGTCTGGTAAATCCCTCATATTGCTATAAGTGTTCTGATGCAAGCTTTAGAGCACCGTGAGCATGTGTGTATTGTTTACAGCACTTCTGCATCATCGTGTGACAATCTTGTTACTTCAAATTCAGTAGTGTCTTATCTACCCAGTGTTGTCTTGTGAAGAAAAGAAGAATAGCATCTCACCACTATCCTATTGGTTGGCTGGAGGCAGACTGTGCTTATTTCCTTCCTATTTTGCGAGAAGTGTGTGTTTCTGGACTAATTTCCCATTTGAAGAGAGTTTGCCATATCCCTGTTCTGCTGAATATATTTATTTTTCTTATTGTGACTGAAGTATTTAAAGAGATTTTGTTGCATCTGGGTCCTCCTGACAGAGTGTATCACAAAGACAGTGTCAAGTTAGACTGTAATATAATACATACTACTTACTACTGATATTTATTAACAATCGCTTATACCATATTACTCTCTTAGAAATATAATGAATTACCTGGCTCTGTAGTACTTTTTAGTTACTTTCATCATATCAAGGCAGAGTTGCATTAAATGTTAATTATTTTCCATTCAGTAATGGTACATAGGGTAGCATAATCACTGTAGTGGTATAGTCTTCTTGTAATAACGTATGTTTTTTATATTTGACAAAAAGAAATGGCTTCAAAAGGAATGATACACAGAATACATTTCTCATATCCAAGATTTTATTATAAGGAATCAATTGTAATATATCTGTTCAATGTTTTAAAAAGAAGTATTTAGAATTTGCAATCCTAATGAAAAAAAAAAAAAAATTGAACAGTTAATGAATTAATTAAACCTTAATAAAAACATTAAATACATTATCTTCCCATTTTGCAGATGTTTGTATTTCAGTTGCAAGTGCTATTTGTGTTGATGGGAATATTTCTGTGAACAAATGGCACTTGATGCACATGCTCCACTTTTTAAAAATCCCATATCAAATCTAAATAACGTCATATCATCTCGTTAATGTTTCTTTAACAGCCATCCTCACTTATTAGATAGCAACAACAGGAAATAGCAACAACGTTTGTATCAAGCAAAAAAAATGTATAACCATTTCATAAACTTTTTGCCAAAACTGCATTGTAACTTTACTGTGCATGTGTAAATCACAGTTACTTCAAATAAGTAATATGTTACAGTAATATGTATGTACTATTGTAATATGTTACTCCCAAACACTGATCATAGATGTGCAGATACACAGTCACATCACAAGCCAGCTCATCAAACTTGTTTCCTAATTACCAGAGATCACTATCCCCTGACTATTGAGTTTTTGCCTGTGTTTGTTAATCACTAGCCACCTTTATATTAATTTATCTCCCCTCAATCTGGTTTCCACTCTACACTTTGCTGCACTTCCCTCCAGTCCAGTAATATGCTCTGTTTGTTTCCAGTTTAGTTTTATTCTATTTTTTTCTAGAATTTTGAACTGTCCTCCTGTCTGGAGTATGGCAATCCCTTTTTACGTTTCATGCCATAGTAGCCCTATATTTGTATTTTGGTTGCCTTCTTGTTGGACTCTTACGTTCTCTGTTGAGATTTCAATAAACCTGCAAATGGCACTCTCATCTTGTGACTTCCTTGAGTATTTTGACACACACCAAACTTTGATCCTAAAGTAAATTGTTAGTGTATATCACAAGTTCGTGATCAAGCAGGTTCAGATGCAGACAGTATTTATCTTTCATAAAAAACAACAAGTCAGATTATATTTAAAAAATCCTCATCAACAAAGACACTTCTGCATTTAATTTGCCTAATATTTACCATTTAAAAACATGCAGTTTAAAGTGAATTATCCACAAAAAGCACAAGAAAAATTACTTCAGTGTGCTACAACCTTACAATTCACTGTTGTTTGTTCTAGTGTGAGCATAAACTTAATTCGTATGAACCAAAAATCATTCATCTATAAACATTTCGCAAACTAGGTCATTATTGTAAATAAAAAAGAAGGTTGGTGTCTGAGAGAGACAGGGAAAGGGTTGGGACACATACATTTTCTTTTCACACCGACATTTACCTGCAGCACTTTGTCTTGTTTGTAGTCCTATTGAACCAGAACACCACACTATAGATGACTAATAGTGACAGTAAGACACTCAGACATGCTCCCATATCCTCATGAAACAAAACAAAAACACCAACTAATGTCCAGTATTACAGAGATTATGCTTGATTAGATTCCATTAGATTTGAGAAGTCAAAAACCAAAGCTGCAATAAACCTCAGAACAAAGAGCAGATTTGTGTCTTCTATCCAAGCATCTAATTTAAGACCTGGATTCTGAAGACAAACCATGACTCTCTCCAGTAAATCTCATGAAATGCACATGCATTTGTCACAGTGAGAATTGATCTTGAACTCCAGAACTCAATAAAAAATAGCTGTTTGTTTGTGGAGGTTCTATTCTCTTCTATTCAATGCATTTCCCGGGCTTTGAAGTCTATGCTTTTCAGATTCAACTGGATACAAAAGGTTTTATTGCCTAAGAAATCCTAGACTAAGTCAAGATTCCAAACAAGCTCAGCTTCAGTTATATAATGTGGAATATCTAATAAAATACTTTTGATTGTTATAATCCGATTGCTGTAGTTTCTTGTTTCAGCTACTAGCCAGTGTATAGTCTTCTGTCTGGCAAAAATCTAATTAAAACCAAAGATATTTAAATTTGGATGTTTTTCTTAGTTTTTTTTACTTTAACATAATTTTATTTAATTGTATAATATAAATATAAAAAAACAGCTCAAATTGGTACATAAAGTAACAGGTTAAATATCCAAAATATGTCAGTGTACAATCCAATCCAGTTACAGTATACTGTTTATTTTTGTTAAACTACAATGTACTTCAATATGCCTGAATCATCCTACAGGTTTATGTCACCCAACCATGTATATTGAAAAGATAGCAACAATCAGACATGCTGTTCTTTAACATAGATAGTTCTTAAACCACAAAAAAAATAAAAATTCTCATTATGCGTCTATTTTACACCCAAATCTCATGAAATACATGACATTATTCCTCAGATGTTTACACTGTTCATGTTTAAAACAATATGTCCAGTAGAGCAACAAATAAATGGGTACCACTAACTCAAATCGGAATGAAAATAAACACAACACAAAAACATAAAATGCTAAGAAAATGACTACACTGTAAAATAATTGATTAAAAATGCAGTGTTTTGTTAATTTTAGAATTGTGGGTCCTCTGAGAAGGTATAGCTTGTGCTAATATACTAAATTATATGGTTAAATGAATTTTTTCTCTCTAAATACTGTCTTTGTTGATAAACTTGTGTGTTTTTTCATGTCTTGAATTACAGGTAGAACCAAATGTTAGCAGCCAGTACAGAATAGTGTTGTCAGCTCTGAGAGCCAGGCACCTAATGAAAAACATAACATTGCACCAGAAATCAGAGCTCATCAGGTGTCCCTTGCACAGCCAATCACCGGTATACTAATCCCAGCATTTCCACAATAAAAGTCTACACTACTCACCAGCCCTCGTGCTTCGGTGTCACCATCACTTCTGTGATTGACTCTGCACTCTGTTACCAGCTTTATCCACAAACCAGTTTACTCCTGTCGTTTTTATTCATCTTCTGTTTCCGTCTGGTCTACACTCTCTCTGTTCAGGCATCTTCACCCCTTCTACCCATCACATTCACCCCAAGGACCCTGGAAGCCTTGCTGACCCGAGGACTACACCACAGAGCGAGTTAAGCCTATGCAAGCCCTTTGTAAGCTACGCGATTATTCTGTAGCTGTTTTTTAATAAAAGGTTGAAAGACCTTTCTTATTGTCTCGCTCTGTGTTCCCTGACAGGTAGGGCTGCAACTAACAGTTACATTAATACTCGATTAATATCTAAAAAATGTTTTACCTGCGCTTATTTTAGATTTGAATTTTGCTCCCACTATGATTTTTTTGGGTAACATTGTACAATACAGAAATAAAAAACAAATAGATGGTCTTTTTTTCTTCTTTTTTTACAGTGTGCAAATTTTTCTTTAGCCAGCTCTGGCTTTTACAAGCAGTTTTGACTAGCCCAAGAACCTATGAACCCATGGTTCATTACTTGCATAAGTCTTGATTCCAGGAATAGTTAAAAGGCCATAAATGGACAATGACTGCCTCAGGCCAAGCTACACATGTTATGTTTTGCCAATGGCTTTCATGAAATTAAAAACTTTGTCTTATCAATTACTTACTAACACACACCTGACATCCCAAAAACAAGTAATTTGTTCACAAACAAGAGGTCCAAAGCAGAAGGGAGTGAACTCAAGTCAAGTTAAATGAAAGACGCACACACCCAAAAATGATAGAAAGAAAAATCTGACAGCTTCTTATTTCACCACCATGCGGGAAATCAGAATTCAGAGGCAGGGGGAGTGAATCGCACACATCAGGTGTCAAGAGAGAAAGAAAGAGAAGGCAAAAGAATACGAGAACATTGACTAGCAGGACTCGAGATCTGTCAAATGCCATTCCATCATTTCGACCCTTCCATCCTACTCCACCCTGTTACACAAACAAATCAAACCTGCTTTGCTGCCAAGCAGAATGAAATTGAGTCTATAAGCTCTTGTATGAGAGATTATATCATCCAAAGCAATATAATAGATAATAGGCCTACGAACATTTCAGTCTTATCTTAGATTCTTGATTAGCAATTATCAATCCACAATTAGAAAACGGTTTTGGGTTTGTCCGAGCGAACAGGATTTCATTTGTGAAGGAGTTATATCCAGTGGAGGAACAGAATGAGCGAGCTGTCTAATAGGATTAGTACCATGTCATTAAACGAGCTGTCCCAAGCGGAGAGAGAGAAAAAGAATGAAGTGAGAGAAGGACAGGGAGATTAGGGATTGAAAGTCACAGAGCCAAAAATCGGAAAACTCAACAGATATGTGCATCTGGGGGGTTAAATTAAGTGCTGGACTTTGACAGCTTTAATGATGTTTTCCTAAAGCAGACCAACTTGTGGCACAGTCAGGTGTCATAAAAGGTTTTAAAATAGCATTTAAACAATAAAAAAATAAACGAACGAATGAATGAAAGCATGAATAAGTAAATAAGTAGATAAATACATAAATAAATAAAAATAAATAAATAAATTACACTTAAAAGTATATGATGAATATATGTATGATTCTAATAATGCATTTAAGTCTTCTAGCATTTAATTTCTTCAGTGAACTGAAAGTGTTCGAGGAATTTTATGTTGTTTATATTGTTAAATTATATGTATTCGTCTTTTTACACTTGACAATGCTTATGACATACATGTTAATAAGATTAGTCTCTGGTTTGCCTCCAACATATCCCAAAATGTGTTTTGAGAAAAAACTAAGCTGTTACAGACTGGAATGATATTTGGAAAGTGAGTAATGACTGCATTTAAATTTTTTAGGTTGGTGTGTCAAGGTGTATTAAACAAAACACATTTTATTTTTCACACCAGAAACAGATGGTGCAACTTAGTGCTGGGTCTTATAATTTTACATATTTCTCTCATAAAGCTTTGAATTCTGCACATGCACCAGTTGATATTTGACACCTTGCAATCCGGACAATTGAGGTATTGTCCTTATTTACATATATGTGGTTTTGTCTATGTTCTTTGTATTACTGCATAAAGTCATATTTATACCCCGAACAAAAATAAAAATGCAAAACATGCTCAAAGTAGATATTTCTTTCAATTGTTGTTCACACATCTGTCTGAATCTGAGCATTTATCCTCGGCTGAGGTAATCCCTTCAATTCACAGCTGCACAACATCAAGATAGTGATAAGAGTGCTTCATTATTCTGCCAGTGTTCTTTGGGATGGTTGGAATAAATCTTACATTGAGCTAATTTATTGGTTGAGGTTGGGGAGTCATTTTCTGGTGTGACCACCATTTCAGCAGGTAGTCTATAGGTAGCTCTGTATTACTGACTACCCCTCACTCCTCAATATCCCCCTCCCACCCTCTTTTGCAAAACTTTTTTTTATTCTACAACATGAAAATATAACCGTTATTATAATGGGGAACTTTTTATTTATTTTTTTCTTCTCAAATTAACCTGGCCCATGTATCTCAAACAATGTTCCATTTTATTGAATGAACATTAAACGTATACTGTCATGCTATTCTCATCCCATTCATTCATTCATCTTCATGTCGGGTTTCTTCCCTTTCGGGGTCGCCACAGCGGAGTGAACCGCCAACTCTCTGGCATATGTTTTACGCAGCGGATGCCCTTCCAGCCGCACTCATCCCATTCAATGTCAGTAAAAAATTTGTTTCAATTATGTTAATCCTCAGAATGTTTTTCTTGTTTGTGAAGAAACTTTGTTACAACTGCAAAAAAAATTATAATATATATATATATATATATATATATATATATATATATATATATATAAATACAGTTTACTGTATTACAAGGAGTTCCATGATTGATTGATTTTCTTGTCGTTTTAGTCTCTTTCATTTCAGGGGCTGCAACAGTGAAATGAACCACCAACTCATCTACCATATATTTTACGCAGTGGATGCTCTTTCAGCTGCAACCCCTCAGACTGCAAACTGACCAAGCTGAGGTTTGAACCAGCAACCTTCTTGCTGTGAGATGATCATGCTAACCACTGTCCCATCATGATGCCCTTTATTGATTGATGGATGTAATTAAAACGGAACGACTGCCTTTAGTCTACATATGGTTATTTATTTTTATTTTCATGGAGTTTGACAAGTAAAACCCCAATTATAATTCAAGAAAGTAAATCACTTTTACAAGCTCATTAATCTAATAATAAAACTGAAACAGTAAAATGAAAAACTTGCAGCCCAGTAAAAGAGTAAAAGTTCTGTTTAGATTGCAAAATGTGAATGAAATTATAAATATACTACATGGACAAAAACTGTCTCCAAGGGCCAATACAGCACTTATTGTTAAAGATCCAGCTGCATCACTTGATGAGACTCAACCCAGCAACACCAAACTAGGAACACTACTGAATGTCTAAACACTTTCATCCCTCTTCCGTGTAAAAAACTCACTTTTTGAGCATACTACAAACTGCAACTGATGTGGTTACCCTATCACTTCCTGCACCTCCAACGATCTCTCTTCATCTCGTACCTTACCTTAGGGGGTAAAATAATGACCTATGCCTTATCTGGATCCCATAGTCATTGTCTTGGCTTCTCCATCTGTTTAGTCTTTCACGTCGGCATTTTCTCTACACTGGAGAAGATCTCCTGAAGCACTGTCTTCCCTGTTTTCACCATTGGATGTATTAATTGAATTGTGTTCTCAATGGACCACTGTGGTTCTATGGAACTAGAGACCTATGGCTCTATTACTGGATTAAGGGAAATTGTTATCCTGTACTCTTTTTTTGGGGCGCATTGAAATAAAAGGCCAAATCACATCTTGAGTCCCTCATAATCCATGAGACTATGACAAAATAAGTTCATTTTACACTAAACGTCCAACCGAGGATTGACTAGTGGATCTGGAATTAATGATTTGAATAAAGTAAGTACTCATAAAACCAAGTTGTAGATAACAACTTACTACAAAATACTGTGCCATTATCAATGCCAAAAATTTTTGTAACAGAATCTACTATAACTAATAAAGATCACATCCTTCACACCTTAATTTCAACTTCAGTGGACAGTTAAAACCTGAGGGATAGGCCTGGATCCAGGCATTAAAAAGCAGACTAGATATCTTGGTCTTCTCTTTGTCTTTTGCCGAGCTTCTAGCCACTGGTCTCTTGTTCTCTCCTCGGGTGTAAGGCCTGCTCTTGCTCTGTGTAGTTATGCCATAAGACCTAAGCAATTTCTTATTCGATTAGGTTACATCTTAGCCTCCAAAAAAGAAACCTGTACTGGCATCAGCAAAAAGGAGATTCTTTAAATGGAACCAATATCTAAGCTCCTGGACTGCAATCAAAATATGAAGCATGATCAAGATAAACTGTAACTAAGCTTCTAACCATTTTTAAGAAAATCAGACCTTGGTATTAGACAGCTGCATTTTTTGGGGTTGATCATTCTGTAATTTCCTTCAATACATTTTCCTAACTTGTAAAATGTGTCTCTAGGTTTGTAAACAATCCATATGTATGGTATGAACCTTCAAAATATACTTCTCAGTCTTAGTTTGAATGCATAAATGAGTAACTTACTAGATTCATCTAAGCTACATGCTCATTGTGGGCCAAAAATATTAAATTATATTGACCAAATTTAAAGTTAAAATGCTACTATTAATTCAAAACAGTCTCCTAATTGATCTAATTTCCTTACAAGGCCAACCTAAAATTATTTTGTTGTTGATGTGATAACAGCAAACCATGCAAATGTGTACATTTTGGTGGAGAATCTTAAAACCTAATGGTGCAAAATGTGCTTTAAATGCTAGAAATGACACATTAAAAAAACACAGTTAATAAAGCAGTACAAATGATGTGCGACAAGTACTGGTATTCAAATTTGCATTGCAACCAATAATTGAATTTTGTCAATTTAGTTCAGTCTTTGTTCAGTCTTTAGTTCAGACAGAGGGACAGAGATGGGAAGGATGTGCAACAGATAAGGGTGATTAAAGATACAGATGGAAGGGTTCTAACAAGTGAGGAGAGTGTGCAGAGAAGATGGAAGGAGTATTTTGAGGAGTTGATGAATGAGGAGAATGAGAGGGAAAGAAGGGGGGAAGAGGTGAACTATGTAGAGCAGGAAGTTGAAAAGATTAGAAAGGATGAGGTGAGGAAGGCTCTGAGGAGAATGAAGAGTGGAAAAGCTGTTGGTCCAGATGACATCCCTGTGGAGGTGTGGAAGTGTCTAGGAGAGACAGCAGTGGAGTTCCTTTCTAGGTTATTCAACAGGATTCTAGAGAGTGAGAAGATGCCTGAGGAATGGAGAAGTGTCCTAGTGCCAATCTTTAAGAACAAGGGTGATGTGCAGAGTTGTAACAATTACAGAGGTATAAAGTTGATGAGCCACACAATGAAACTCTGGGAAAGAGTAGTGGAAGCTAGGCTAAGAAGGAAAGTGGATTTTTGCGAGCAGCAGCATGGCTTCATGCCCAGGAAGAGCACTACTGATGCAATTTTTGCTCTAAGATAGCTAATGGAGAAGTACAGAGATGGTCAGAAGGAGCTGCACTGCGTCTTTGTGGATTTAGAGAAAACGTATGACAGGGTTTCCGAGCGAGGTGCTATGGTCCTGTATGAGGATGTCAGGAGTGGCAGAGAAGTACGTCCGAGTAGTTCAGGATATGTATGAGAGGAGTATGACAACAGTGAGATGTGCTGCAGGTCAGACGGAGGAGTTCAAGGTGGAGGTGGGGCTACATCAAGGATCGGCTTTGAGTTCCTTCTTGTTTGCTATGGTGATGGACAGGTTGACAGATGAGGTCAGACAGGAATCTCCATGGACAATGATGTTTGCAGATGACATTGTAATCTGTAGTGAGAGTAGAGAGCAGGTGGAGGGACAGCTGGAAAGTTGGAGGTTTGCTCTAGAAAGAAGAGGAATGAAAGTCAGTCGTAGTAAGACAGAATACATGTGTTTGAACGAGAGGGAGGGAAGTAGAACAGTGAGGTTACAGGGGGCTGAGGTCAAGAAGGTGGAGGAGTTTAGGTATTTGGGGTCAACGGTACAGTGCGACGGGGAGTGTGGAAAAGAGGTGAAGAGGCAAGTGCAGGCAGGTTGGAGTGGGTGGAGAAAAGTGTCAGGGGTGTTGTGTGACAGAAGAGTGTCAGCAAGAATCAAAGGAAAGGTGTACAGAACAGTAGTGAGACCAGCTATGATGTATGGGTTAGAGACTGTAGCAGTGAGGAAGAGACACGAGGCAGAGATTGAAGTAGCAGAGATGAGGATGTTGAGGTTCAGTTTAGGAGTGACAAGGATGGACAAGATTAGGAACGAGCACATCAGAGGAACAGCTTAGGTTGGTTGTTTTGGAGACAAAGTCAGAGAAGCCAGATTGAGATGGTTTGGACATGTGCAGAGAAGGGATAGTAGTTATATTGGTAGAAGGATGTTGGAGATGGAGCTGCCAGGCAAGAGGGCAAGAGGAAGGCCAAAGACAGGTGTGATGGGTGTGCTGAAGGAGGACATGAAGGTAATTGGTGCAAGAGTAGAGGATACTGAGGCAAGAGTTAGGTGGAAACAGATGATTTGCTGTGGCGACCCCTAAACTGGGAACAGCCCGAAAGAAGAAGAAGTTCAGTCTTTGTTAATTCATCTAACAGCAAATCTAAAAATAATATTCACCATCAAGGCAAACATGTTAGGTTCTTAAAACGCTTACTCTGTGGAGCTGACCTTGTTGGACGATGATAATCAATTGTAATATATACATGTGTTGCTAACTCTGCAAGGATGTGTCCTTGTACTGATCTTGTCAGAAGCACTACAAGTTTCCCACTATTTAATATTTTTTCAGATCTACCTTTCAATTTCTTCAGCGTACATGTCTACGCTTCTCAAAATTCTCTTTTCAATTCATGAGAGTGAAGGAAAGCAAAATACCTGGTAAAACATTGCAGCTAGCAATTTAATCAGTCATTGTTGTACAACCTCTTCAAAATCAGTCGACAGGAGTATGTTCACAGAGAGCAGCTGTGTGAACTACACTGATTCAGAACAAGAAGCGAGTGAAGAAGATTGTCTGAGAAATATTGAACTGATTCAGTTCACTGGGAAAGCCAAGTAAAGCTTGAGCCCAGAAGCATGACTGCATGTACAGCAGCAGCAGGTCAAATTACATACAAGTACAAGAGAAACAAATCTATAAAATGCGGTAGTTTTCTGCATTGTTGACAGCTCAGTTCATGTTTTGTGTATTTGCTGGGAATTTCAAGGAAGAAGTGAATGTTATTTCTAGTGCATACATGTTATTTAATTTGACTCCATCTGACACATGCAGAATTGGAAATGTTTTTTGAGGGTTAGTCAGAGTTGTTTTTGCTTTAGGAACTGTTCAGAGTCAGAACTGTGTGAGCACCTGTAGGCCTTCTCTGTGCTGCCAGAGCATCAATTACCCGCAGAGGCATGGACTTAACAAGACCTCTAAAGGTATATGAGGGTATCTGGCAACGAGACTTATAAAGCATATCCTTTAAGTACAACAGTGTAAGATGTAAAAGCAGGAGTTCATGGATGGAACATCTTGTGCAGCATGTGCCACAGATGCTCTGTTGGACCAGGATTTTTTTTTAACCTGGGGAATAACCTTGATCTCTTCATCATGGGTAATTGAGACTTCCAACAAAGAACACCAATGCTATTACGATACTTAAGGGAAACGTTATGGGGAACTTGAAGTGAAATTCAAAGAGTTTGCTTCCAAAACACAATTTTGATGAATTTGAGTAACAATGTGTTTCTTTCATCAATAAATTGGTTAAAGGAAAACCAATTTTTTTTTGTTTCAAACTTCCTTAATGCATTTCAAAAAGTTCTATAAATACATGGCACAATTTTTCATGAAATCCTCCAAGGAAATCCAAGTCAATTCATTTAAAGGTATCAACATAAATGCATTTACACAGATTAACCTGTAAAACACAATAATAAATATTATAGAAAGATGATCTATGCCTTATGACAGCATCTGAACTGTATGTTAAGATAGCTTTAAAAACTTACATTGGTCTTAATGATCTCAGGAATAGTATTTCTTTTTGATGTCTTTCACTTTTTTTTACGAACGACGATTATTTCTTTCAAAGAGTAATTAAACATGCCATCTGCCATTTTAGTCCACATTTAAAACAAATTATTTTGGCTTAATTTCAGACTCAATGTGGCAGCTGGGGTGCTTTCTTCTTCTTTAATCTGTAAGTTAGTTGCCCAAAGTGCCCTTGTGGATCACTATTTAAAACTTTGTAACTTTAAAACGTGGTTAAGATTGTTTAGAGATATTTAATGCCAAATCTACATCAGGCGGTTGCATTCCCATTTCTTACCTCAAAAGAATTACTGGACAGATATAAAGGCAAGCCTTGCTGGGCAATAATTAGGACTTTAAACAGTGATTAACAGTGAAATGGAGGAAATAGGCAACCAAGTGGATGCGGGCTGTTACATGTCATAATTTAAGTGCAAAGAAAGTTGAGAAACAAAAATAAAGAGCACAGAAGGAAGAACTGTATAAACATAAATTGTCATACGACTGAATATAAGACCACTTTCAGGCAAACTGTGATACATAGTTAAATTTCTGCCCAAATAAGTACACTTTTTGGATTAAAATAGTGTGTTACAGCAGGAAAAAATTTTTTTTTTAAAACACACCTGGGGTATTTAAACAGCAATAAACTCTTAAAGCAGTGCAAAAGAAAGGGCAAAAAGGTCACTTTGGTCATCATGCTAAAATCCACAAGAAGTACAATTTATTTTATATTTGTATCTTATTATCCTCTTGATATGATATTAGACAAGCATGTACATGACAAAAGATTGAAAAATAGTTCAGTTACACACTTAGAATAGCTTATAAATTTTTACAGTGCTTTTTTTTTGTCTTAATTCAGTTTTTTTTATATTTGAGCACCTGTCCCTCTAAAAATTGCTGCATGACCCTGCTTTAAAACCATTTTGTTGTTTAACAAAAGCTGGTAAAAGGAATGGTGTGTTATATTACAGATTTGTTAGAGATTAGTGTTTGATTGTCTGCTCATTGGCTCACTTTTACAATGCTTCACCATATGTTATGTTATTATTAACCATTAGCGTCTGTAGACAAGTTGAGGTGATGAAAGGACATGGTGTAAGGCGGAATGCACTACAGTCATTAACTTTTATGTACACCTACTGTACTATGAAAACACTTTCCTAAAAATGTTTTACTATTTAAATTTGAATGAATGATTTTAAATGTTGAACTTGGTTCAATTCTGTCAGTTCACATAAACACTTTATTTTGACATTTGTAAAAATAATTGAAAAACTTAAATTTTGTGTGTACGTGTGTGTATAATTTTTATGAAGAAGAAGATAAATAATAAACATATCAGAGAGAGGTATATACAGGTCCTTCTAAAAAAAATAGCAAATTGTGATAAAATTCATTATTTTACTGTACTGATAAACATTTGATTTTATATATTTCAGATTCATTACACACAACTGAAGTAGTTCAAAACTTTTATTGCTTTAATATTGATTTTGGCATACAGCTCATGAAAACCCAAAATTCCTATCCAAAAAATTTGCATATTTCATTCGAGCAATAAAAGAAAAGTGTTTTTAATACAGAAAAAAGTCAACCTTCAAATAATTATGTTCAGTTTTGCACTCAACAAAAATGCAGAAATGACTGCTTCAATGCCTTAAGCCCATCCAGAGTGTTGGGTCTTGTGTCTCTCAACTTTCTCTTCGCAATATCCCCCAAATTCTCTATGGGGTTCAGGTCAGGAGAGTTGGAAGGCCAATTGGGCACAGTAATACCATGGTCAGTAAACAATTTACCAGTGGTTTTGGCACTGTGAGCAGGTGCTAGGATGTGCTGAAAAACTAAATCTTCATCTCCATAAAGCTTTGCAGCAGATGGAAGCATGAAGTGCTCCAAAATCTCCTGATAGCTAGCTCCATTGACCCTGCCCTTGATAAAACACAGTGGACCAACGCCAGCACCTGACATGACACCCCAGACCATCACTGACTGTTGGTACTTGACACTGGACTTTAGGCAATTCCCTCTCCCCAGTCTTCCTTCAGACTCTGGCACATTGATTTCCGAATGACATCCAAAATTTGCTTTCATACGAAAAAAGTATTTTGGCCCACTGAGCAACAGTACAGTGCTGCTTCTCTGTAGCCCAGGTCAGGCGCTTCTGCCACTGTTTCTGGTTCAAAAGTGGCTTGACCTGGGGAATGCGGCACCTGTAGCCCATTTCCTGCACTTGCCTGTATACGGTGGCTCTGGATGTTGCTACTGCAGACTCAGTCTACTGCTTCCGCAGGTCCCCCAATGTCTGTAATTGGTCCTTCTCCACAATCTTCCTCAGGGTCTGGTCACCTCTTGTCATTGTGCAGCGTTTTCTGCAACACTTTTTCCTTCACACAGACTTCCCACTGAGGTGCCTTGATAGAGCACTCTGGGAACAGCCTATTCGTTCAGAAATTTCTTCAGAAAAGTCTTACTCATGATTGCGGTTTTGAGTAAAGACCCAGGCTGGGAGTTTATAAAAGCCTCAGGAATCTTTTGCAGGTGTTTAGAATTAATTAGTTGATTCCAATGAATAGGTAAATCGCTTATTAAGAGAACCTTTTAATGACATGCTAATATTTTGAGATAGGAATTTTGGGTTTTCATGAGCTGTATGGCAAAATCATCAATTATTAAACAATAAAAGGCTTGAACTACTTCAGTTGTGTGTAATGAGTCTAAAATATATGAAAGTCTAATGTTTATCAGTACATTACAGAAAATAATGAAGTTTATCACAGTATGCACATTTTTGAGAAGGACCTTTAGATGAAACAGAAGGAAGAATTTCATGTTTATAAAATTAACCAATGTTTGGTTAGTTATGAAAATGTTGTAACAAAGTAAAATCTATCCATGGGGTTTAAGGTAGGAGTTAGATCTTGGCTTTGCATTCTTTACGAAACACAATCTTCTTGAATCATTAAAAAGCAACACATTTCAGGTTAAGAATAAATGCAGCCAGAGGTGTTTATTTCCATCAAACCCCAGCTGCAATGGCTTAGAGCATCCCAATCCCTTTGCTATGTTATTGTCGCACACTTGGTGCATCATCTCCCCAGGTAGATAAGCAGAAGTAGCCAGCCATGCAGTTGAAAAAAGCATTTGTTGGAGCAGACTGGCTTCTTCTGTTGCTCCAAGGTCTAGCCCTATGCTGACAAACACAATCTCACTTTCATCAATGTACAGAGGTCACATATGAAAGAACGTGATACTCTTTTTGTGACACATTGAGGTCATCGTCATCATTAAAAATTTGTGTGATCGGCACCACAGACACGTGTTGGCTTGAATTAGATTGGATATGCTTTGTTGCTCAGTGGTTTGTGGTTTGTTACTTCTTTCTAACCACTGACCAAGAGCAACCCACATCTCGTTCAAACACATTTCCCTTGCAAATCCATTTTGTAGTTCTTGTGTATTCAATTTCATGACATTCAAGTCCTTTTTTTCTGTTTTTAGGTGAGTTTCTTTCATGCCCAGAGTTTAAAATCAAACATCTCAGGTTTTCTGAAAAAGTCTAAAAATCTACATTCTGATCACTATGGGTGCCAAAGATTTGGCAAGAGATTATTATTTATTTCAAATGCTTACGTTTAGCACAGTCCATCATAAAAGCCGAAAAAAAATGCTTTTTCATCATTAAACATGGAAAAACGGAACATTTTCCCCCTGTGTTTTGGATATCAGTGCATAAAATTTCATCTTTGTAGAGTTCTATGCAGCTCTGCACTGTCATCTTTACTTCAAAGTTTCTGTCTCTTTTACTGAAGATAACATACACTTAGAACACTAGAGCATAATAATGCCTTATATTGTTACAATGAATCAAATAGACAAGCAGCAAAAACAGAAATATTCCACTTAATTTTTCATTTGTTTTTTGTATTTGAACTGAAACAGTTGGAGTGCTCGTGAGAATGTAAACAAATCACATTGCTATTTCTTTTATGGAAAACTGGTGGTATGTGCACTGACACCAAGTCAAATTGTCAAGTTATGCCCCTGAATTGCATAAGAGTTTGTAATAGGTTAGTCTAGTTTCATGCTTAATTATCCTTGAGATACTCGAACACAAAAAAACACCAGCTGAAATCTCTTGCAATAGTAAGCAGCCATAGACTCATTGAACCATTAGCTGCATAGATTATCTCAGGCTGAACTACACTTCACACAACTCCATAATAATACATAACTTCCCCTTCATTTCTTTTTTGGTCCCTGTCTTTAGCTTCACAGACCCTCCATTTGGCATCCCTTTGCAATTATCTTTCTTTCTCTTACACATATGTGGATACTCATCTGCGTATCAATAACCTGGCATCAGGACCTCCATGCTCATTTCCCAAATCCTTTGATCTCCTTCATTTAGCCTGTATAACATTATTAGACTATATTTTAACTAGTCAAATAGTCCAAAATATCTGCACTATTTTGCAATTGAACTAATGAAAAAAAGAATTAGATTAGTATAAATATAATGTATATATTTACTAAAAGAGTGGCTCGCCATACTGCCTGTAAAACTAAAAACCTCAAGGGTTTTTTTGACCTTCAAAAACAAAAAGCAAGCACCTTTCCTCAAATGTTCTTTCACTGGCAACAATTTGACAATGAGTGTGTTGGACAATACATCCTAAAATAGTGCAGAAGTGGTGCTTCTTCTGTCTGTACAACAATACAGAAGGGAGGGGTAATGATTATATATGCATGACAATCAACATTGATGGGTGGGGATTTTAAGTCACAACTCGATTTTTCGTCGTAAACTGATCGGTCTGAAAACAACGCCGAATTTTAATGCCATTTTATTTTTATTGATTTTTCAAAAATATAAGTTGTAATGCACAGATTTCTTCAAAAGTTGACAAAGTTCATAAAAGATGCCCTAAAAAAAATAAGCTCAAAAATCATGCCCAGGTGTGTTCAGGTAAGATTAGAGCTGTACTGTGCAGTGCTCTGGCCCTCCAGGAATTGTGTTCGAGACCCCTGCTATATGCATTCAAATGTAATCACCTGAATAGCTCAATCCAACTACCGGAGGGGAAAGTCACTCCTTGTGGACCTCTGCTGGAATTTGTTCCTACCATGTTCCAGATGACACCACAGTTTCTTCAAATTAGCCAAGAAGAGCTTAGTAAGTAGAATCAGGTGTGCTGAAAGAAGGCTGAAGCTAAATTGTGCTGGACTGAATCCCTCCTTTGGTTTTAAACCTTGCCAGCACCCTGCGTTGCGTGGGCAAATTACGGCCCGCTGGCCACATACAGCATGTTAGGGTTTTTAATCCAGCCCGCTGAAGATTAGTACAGAATTAAGGTTTGATGTGCATGATTTAACTTTTACTTGAAATGACTTGAATTTTTTTTTATTAAGAAAATGTGTATTAAGTTAATTAATTAAACATTCTTGGAGTGAATGTGAAAATGTTCACTTAAATAAGATATAAAAAAGTCCATATTTTGTTTGTCATTTGTTTTGGAAATTTGATTAAATAAAAGATGTTTTTAAGGCAACCTAAATTTTCATTGCTTAATTATAACAAATAGCCTACTCATGCCAGCTTTGTAAAAACAATGCTATTTATAAAGGAATACTATTCATTTTATGCGGATATTAAATTGAGCATTTTGGCATCTCTACAATATTTTCTGTTTCTCATCATTCATGGAAAAAAATAATTGCCCACCCCTGCTCTACAGGTTACAAATTTCCCCCAGATCTTACAAAAACAGCTGAACTTTCTTTTCTTTTTAAACATTTTTTCACTTCACTTATAATCACTATACTGACACATACAAGCCTAAATCTCTAAATCTCTTTGTGCTCAGGGCTGTATTTCAGTTCTAGCCACATGTGTGCTTACATGAAGAGTGTGTTTTGTGACATCACCAGGGACATACCACCAGCAGCACCAGCAGCCTTGCTGCTTCAGTGTGGAAGACCAGAGGTTTTTAGTGTGCCATGTGTCACCTTAAACTTTGGGTGCACAGAGGCCCAATGGAGTAAAAGTACTATTAAGAGGCAGTTTATTATTTACAATTTATTGTTAAACTGAGGCCCTATCTGTACAAACACGATTATTACAAAACCAAAGATTCATATTAGTATTTCAGCCATTCCCTAGGAGTACACGCTGTCCTGGAGCTCTAAAATAAACTAATATATTTTTACTCTCCATCCACAGAGGAATCTTTTAGAAAGCCCAGCTTTGTATTGCCATACAGACAACTAAATTGCAGTTTTTGGCTTGTCCAGAACTCTTTTTTTTTTTTTGAAAATGTGCTGAAAAGGTACTATCCTCCACTGCTAATGTTAGCCTCTGCCACAAAACAGAGTATTTAAAAGGAATAATTCAATTGTTTAAGCCATTTAACATAATTCAAATGGAGGAATTCATTTAAATTAATGACTCGATACAACAAATCATTGGAAGAACCACTTTTCCAAAGTACATAGTTTGCAATTATAAGTTTAGCGGCAGGGTTTGGCCATAAAAAAGGTGCATCCCTTGTCAGTAACTCCAGTAATAACTGTAATTACTGTAATGTAGTCCACTGTAATTGCCTAAGCACATTTACATATTCATTTCAATGCAGCAAATGAGATTTTGTAGAAAGATGTGGACTTCCTATCAACAGGCCTCACAAAGCGTTCAAAGTGATGATGTGAACAGACCTCCATCATGCATATCCACCATGCTTGTGTCATAAGAATCAACAATCAACCTCCAACTACACATTACAGCACATTGCTTTCCCTGATTATGATTACCGACTGCATTTATGCTACCTCTGTGCATTTAACAACTCAATATAATTGTACCTTTGTTAACAAAAAAGATAACAGTCATCGAGCATCAAATGCACTGATTAAAAAGCTCTTTTGTGGCCATGTGGAATAGGAAAAATTGGCTTTTTTATTTTAAAGAATGACTGCCTGGGGTTCAGTTTTCTACAGGTGATTACAGAAGAGAAGAGGAGTGGAGAGGAGAGAGCTCTAATTCTAGCATCTATTATAAAAAATATTTTCATATACAACAAAAAATATTACTTATTGGCTCTAAAAAGCAATTACAGAATCTCCCTGTTTTACATATGGAACTGGGGGGACACACTGTTAATTTTGGCTCCGGCCTACCTGAGCAGTCTCCTATCACGATATATTCCAGCTTGCTCTCTCCGATCACAAGAAGCAGGACTATTGATTATACCGAAGGCTAGTATATCCACAAGAGGTAGAAGAGCATTCTCATAAAGAGCCCCGAAGCTCTGGAATAAACTCCCGGATGTTGTCCGGAGCTCAGCTACGCTCACAGATTTCAAAACTAATTTAAAAACATATCTGTTTAATCTTGCATTCGAATAATTATCTCTTGGTATTTGTCTAAACAGATCTGGTGTCTGAGCACCATATACATACAAACTGTTTGAAAAAACAATGTTGTTCAATGTTCCTCTCTAACTTATCCTCATCATTTATCTCTCATCCTGCAGCTGATGCTGATCACTTGTTTGTTGTCTGTGTTACAGTTTACTAACCGTTGTTTCTCCATTTGTTAGTTCCTGTTTTGTCTTTGTTTGTTTTGTTGTTTTTTTCAGGTCCTGTCCGGCGAACCGTTCGTCGATGTATTTTAAGTTTGTATATTTTTTATGCTGGGGAGGTGATTAGCGCCTGCCTCAGTCAGCGAGAGTCCCCTCATAAAGGGAACAACTATCTACTCTACCTGATCCCCACGAGGACTTTGTGAAGCTGCTTTGAAAGCAATTGCTAAACAAGCGCTATATAAAAATTGATTGATTGATGATTGACTGATCGCAGTCTTTACCCCCCATATTTAGACTGTTTCTGACTGAATATTTGTATTCACTCTCAAAATCTCCTCAACCATTTTAGACAATCAACATTGTATGTTAAGTCTTGAAATCCTGACCATGTGTGTGTGAAAATAAAATAGTAGAATAATAATAAAATCTGGAGGATAATATTTGGGAGCTTGGTAAAACGAGCTGCCCTTCCCTCTGTTCCAGTGGTAGAACTTATGCCTGCAGCTAATTTTACAATTGCCTCTGCTGGGGGAGAAACAACAGTAAAAGAATTGTAACTGAGAATCTGCTGACTGAAAGTGTGGAGTCTAGGGGACATCTCTGTTATCCAGCATCCCAAGGTCTACAGCGTGCAACTTTTGCAAGTGTCTGTAATGGCCTTCAAAAGTTTTACTCTACCATATATAACAACGATTTAAGAGAAAAGTTTGGGAAATGAAATCCATGATAAAAATGATGGTGGTGTCTGATGGACAGTGAATCAATGATCTAGTTTACTATGTGCTCAGATCTTTGAAACATTTAGTGAACTCAGAAACATATTATGAATATAAACATAAGATTTGATTTGGTGTTTTTGTAAATAACGAAAGACACTCAAAATCAACATCTTAGCACTTTTTGAGAATGCTTGTATTCTAAAGATCTCTATAAAATGGGAAATTAACAGCCACGCTGCTTATAATTTGTTTCGCTTTTTGAAAGGAGTTAGTCAGTTTCATCTCAGAGAAATCTCAGACAAGGATCTTCTTTACAAAGAAGCTGAACAAAAAAGGTGTTATTAATATAGAGCTACATATACAGTAGAGCTCCAGACTTAAGATAATTTAGAAGATTTTATAATAACTACACAATACTAATCAATAACTAAGTGTTAGCAATTAGTTAACAAGTAATTTATAAGCCATTGTTTATATGTTAATACACATTTGTAGGCAGTATGAGGTTAAGTGGTTTATTCTTGGTTCATAAGGACCTACATACTTTTCTAAATAACATTAGTGTTATTCTTTATTGAGGATCCATTAATTAATTAGAAAAAATCTACATTTCACTATATTTAAATCAGTTAGTTATTAGTTGGTAGCGAATCATGAGATCTTTTAGAACGTGTTAATAAATCATTTAAAACATGTAATTAAACAGTTGCACCAAACTCCAACAATAAGCTGGTTAATGTTGCTGACACACTCATCTGACAGACTTGAATGTTTTTTGATTGCCAGTTTCTGACAGAAACCTATTAGCCTCAGATAAATGAGGAAATTTTGAGAGCGAAACACTTTAAAGACTGCTGAGGAAAATTCAGTTTATAAAAGTTGATGTTCTTATCTTTTTGTGAGCTATATTTCCAGACATTGAAGGGTAGCTCAGAGCCGTGAGAAGTTTTCTAATTGGCCGCTATAACTTCAGGGTTGAGGAATTGGCTGCCCTCTACTGGAAAGACTTTGAGGTGTTTTTGTGTATTCAAGTGGATGAAGTTGTTTTTTTTCTCCCTCTGCTTGTGTGAACATGTTTTAATTTGTACATGGAGTAAGAAAAGCCAAGTATGTATAAACATGGCCTTAGATTCAATAAAAATGTTCAGCAGAAGTTTGGCGTTAATTTTGTTGCTTAGCGATTGATCATCTGAACAATGAGCAGAATTTAATAATGTAATAACAAAACTCTGCCTGAAATGAAAAAAAAAAAAAAAAAATAAGAGTTTTCAATTTATTTTGTTGTAGTTATTTAACATGTAGATTCATTTAACATGATTCAAGGGATACATATTGTAAAGCAAAATGGATGTTGGAATAAAAATTAAGAGCAGCATAAATAAAGAACAAAACTAATATATATAAAAATGAAACAGAAAGGAAACATATATCTGTTATACGTTATACTGTAAAGACCAAGGTTGGTATTACAGAAACAAACAAAGAAAGATATGTTATGGAAGGGAACTCATTACAGAATTCTCTATTAGTGTTGGCCTTGTTAGAGGCGACCTCCACGATTTTGTTCAGCGCTGTGTGTCTTCGTGTGTCATGTAATTATTGTCTTTTTGAAGAAAAAGAAAAACAGGGCTGTTCAACACTGACCTGAACAAATGCTATCAGAATTGATGTCAAAAGCAGAGCATGTGAAAGCAAGACAGGGGAAAGTCTCTTGATACAACGGAACAACATCTGAGCATGAGACACTGTGGCAGAAGCGGAAAATGTACAGTGTGCTTTGGAATCCCACGGATAACTGCAGTGTTCTAACTGGATCAGAGACTCATTAGCAGCTGGCTAGGAACACAGTGTGCAGAACGTGCTGCTGTGGGATGCAGTAATAAACTCTAAGAACAATAATTATATTTAGCTTTACAATAATCAGTATTTGAGTCAGTTTTTTCCTTCTTTCTTTTTATTGATTTTTTGTTTGATTGCTTCTTGTTAGTTTCTTTATTTCTTTTTTCTTCCCTTTTAGTATTTCTGTTTTCTTTGTTTCTTTCTTTCTTTGCTCCTTCCTTTCTTTCTTGTCTTTTTCTATTTCTTTATTGTCTTCCTTCCTTTCTTATTTATTTCTTGATTTTTCATTTGTCTCTTTCTTTCTAGCTTTTCTTTATTTTTATTGATTTTTGTTTGTTTGCAGGCTGTTTTCAGTTTATTTATTTCTTTTTCTTTTCTTTTTATAACATTCTTTCTTTGTTGTCTGTTAGATTATTTCTTTCTTCTTACTTTTTTCTTTCTTGATTGGTTTATTTCTTTCTTTTTTGTATTTTTTTGGTTGTATATTTCTGTCATCTTTCTTTGTTTAATTTTGTCATCTTTTCTTTTTTCTTTTCTTTTCCTTTGTTCGTTCGTTCATTTATTCTTTTTTTCCTTCATTCAATCTTAATTTACATCTATAAATGGAGCAATAAATAGTTAATTAAAGCACTTTTATATTTAATTTTAGAATGAACAACGGCAACTTACTAGCTTACTACACTTTTTAAATGACAGGTTGCAAAATCAGTTTAATTATGGAATTTATTTAGCAACCTGAAAAACTTAATAAAACTGATTCAAAGGATCCTTTGCATCCTACATCGACTGCATCGAAGATTGATTTATTGAATTAAGAATTACATGTCTACAGCCGAGCGTCACGGTGGTGCAGTGGATAGCACGGTCGTCTCACAGCAAGAAGGTCGCTGGTTCTAGGCTTGGCTGGGTCGGTTGGCATTTCTGTGTGGAGTTTGCATGTTCTCCCCATGATCGCGTGGGTTATCTCCGGGTGCTCCGGTTTCCCCACAAGTCCAAAGACTTGCAGTATAAGTGAATTGAGTAAGAACAATTGTCCATAGTGTTAAAGAGTGAATGTTTGTGTGAATATTTGACAGTGACGCCACGTAAAACATATGCCAGAGAGTTGGTGGTTCATTCCGCTGTTCCCTGAAAGGAAATAAAGCTGACATGAAAATGAATGAATGTCTATATCCATATGTTCTTCTAGATCAGTGATATGGAGATAAATTAGATCCTGAATATGTGTGATACATAGTATAACTTACAACATGAAACTTTAGATCAGCAGAGAGTGACTCAGATTATAAGCGTAGGACTAACTGTGAAGGACAAGTTAAGGACAAATAAAAAAAAGACTTTAAAGTCTGTGTCCTGCTTTCAGGCAGAAATCAGTTTACTGTTTTGATTATGAATGTTTACATTTATTAGTTTACTGTGAAGGCCTGTAAACAAAAAGTTACCTGCAAAGTAACTTTGTCTGCAATTCATTAAAATATATACAGAGTGCATTACATACATTATCTCTTCCTCACCTACAATTTTTACACAGTGTAAGTTTTGTGTAAAACAAATTTACACAGGGTCTGTCTTCTCCGTTGCTTTTACATATTTTAGTCTTTTCATTAATATACTATAAAACACATTTATAATATAATAAATAAAATATATTTTAGGAAAGCACTGTGATAGAAATTTTAAATAATTATATTTGGTATTAGTAATAATTAGTATCCTTTATGAGTATTAGTATTTCATGAAATCAAATTGAATGTGTGTTTAAAGTCCTTGCCTGCATGTGAGTGGGGTTTCAGAGCAGGAATGAGCCCTCTAATTGTGAAGTAGCTTGCACAGCAAGGTTCTGCCTCTTTTTTCCTTCTTTCCTTCCTTAACTACATACGTGTAGAGATTTCAGCCTTAGTAGAGTTTGATTTCATTGTTTGTTTAAATGAGAGATGCAAAATAAAGTTGTTGTTCTGCAACTCTGCCTCCAGAGTGATTTCTACAAAGAGAGTTATATTTTTCCAGTATAGCACTTAACTGATTTATGAAGCATTTCCTCCAAAAAGTAGATAAAATACACTTTGTAAATAGCTGAATCAGTTATATAAATAAAAATAAAATCTTCCTCCAACCTTGTTTATGAGTACAGGGCGTTGTCAAAGTTTAGATATTGAACTAGAACAAGGGTGTCATCTTTATATTTAGTGATTTTTTCAGCCAACTCAAAAAACAGAAAAATGTACAAACACTAATAATTATGAATTGACGTGGGTACATAATAGATGTTGTAGAGTGTAGGAAGATTGAATGTAACCTCCTTAGGCTGCAATTCATGTCAGCAACATGTGTAAACATCGGCGACAGAAATGATGATGCATGTTAACGAACTTTACTAGCGCTGATAAGACAAACTCTGAATTAATCTGATGAGATGTATCTAGTGAATTGCGGAGCTGCCAGAGATGAAAATCCCAGCATGTTAATGAACTAGCATACAGTATATCATCTGAGACCGATATGAATAATCAATATTGAGTTTCATAGCCTGCATCTGCCTGAATGGAGTTATGTTCTGTAATCTATTTGGATAACCTGAGTGGATTTGCATGAAGTGTATGAGCTGTTATTAAGCAGCGGGATGATGGTGTTAAAGAGAGAAGTGCATCTAATGAGCATCACGCTGACATATGTCACCCATGTTCACATGCTTGTACAAGCTGTTGAGAAAGAGAATGATGAAATCATGCACTCGTCTGTTCATGTAACATGCCAGCTGGACAGTGCTTCGCTGTCAGGGTCAATGCAGACCATGTGACATCAGACATCAGCAGTCAGTGCGATGATTCATAATTACGGCAATGTGCACCACCGGGCAGCAATTATTCAGCCATGACACTTTGGCTTGACTTAATTCAGAAGTCTAATGGTTTGAAGAAGTGGCTTCTGCTGAGAGAAGATGTGAGAAGTTAATAATGTATGTGAAAAGTCATTGTGAGGTGGCGTCATGGAAGATATGGCTGCCTTAACTAGCTTTTCAATTAAATGGGTTAGTATAACTCAAGTCTCAACAATTTAAATTATACACCATGGTATTCAACTTTTTTTTAATTTTGATATCTAGGCTGGAAATGTGAGGAAATGTGTTTGGTGTACAGCTCTCAGCGATATCAAAGCATTCGACTATAAGTAACGTAAATGTATTCTTAATTAAGTGAATTTCAGTGCTGTGTTCGATCTAAGACATAATGAATATTAAATCTAAAGAATGAAATATTCTACTTTTATACTTGTATTTTTATGATTTGGAGAATTATTATAGAAGCTACAGGGCTTACAAAAATTCAAAGTGCATAGAAGGTTTTTTTGCGACCACTTCTCAAATAGATTTTTTTTAAAATATTTTTTTTAGTAATAGAGTAAGCAACGGAAGACCTTTTCAATTAATGATTTAATGTGAGTTGCTGTATTTTTGGATTATAAATAAAACATTTGAAAGATAAACATTTTCCAAAAACTATACTTCACAGGTTGCTTGGAAAACCGAGGAACAAAAAAAGACAAAAAAAAAAACATGACTATTAGTACATTGAAGGTATGGCATTGATACAGTTGAATGGGGAATGTAAATCATTCTCTAAAGCTCAAGGTGTAGTGCGTCTGGTAACTACTGCATAAGTTGAAGAATTCATAATGGAAACATTAGAATTCATGTGTTTTACAGCATGCACATCAAGAGTTTATCATTTAGCAGCGATTAGCTGAGGAAACAAGCCGCTGTGAGGTTAGTGTCTTTCAGTGGCTGAAACCATCGCTTCTCCAATTCTCTGTGAAAGTGATTATTTAAGTGTAAAAAAACTGAAGTAGCTATGTATATATTCTTCTTTTGATTTATTATTAGTCTGTTAGAATTTTTTTCTGCAAGTAGAATAGCAGTGTTGTTGTATTCTTCCTAGTTGTTTGTTGCCTAAAAGGAAACTGCTTCACTTCATTTTAGTTGTTTTTCATTGACTCTAAATCCATTTCAGTAACAAAGACCCAGTTCATCTTTTTACAGTGAGTTGCAATGATGTAGATGCATGCCTTTACGGTAGCTATTGCTGGGATTGAGGCCTCAATTTGAGGTTGTTTGGCTAGACGATATGTCATAACAAAATGTGTCCCCATATCAATTGATTTTTGATATTTTTCGCAGAAAATTCACTTATTGTTTGAAAAACCAAAAGATTATATTGAAAAATAATACCCAGAAATACATATAAGTCATAAGTGAGCAAACCTGTAAACACAAGTTAAAGTAAATTAGACAAAGTTTCCAGTTTTTAAATGTTTTACAATTGAAATAAAGAAAAATTGTTAAAGCTTCAAGCTGCATAATTTAATAAACTGTAGGCGATATATAAGGAAGTAATGGTTTTTTTTTTTTATTAACTTAGTGTTCTCTCTCCCGCACGATCTTTCTTTCTTTCCCCTCTCTCTCTCTCTCTCTCTCTCTCTCTCTCTCTCTCTCTCTCTCTCTCTCTCTCTCTCTCTATATATATATATATATATATATATATATATATATATATATATATATATATATATATATATATATTTAAGTATACCATTTTGTATGTGTTGTTTTAAAATACTTTTTCTTTTATATAACGTTATTTTAATGATGCTGCTTATGTCATTTTTATTCTTCTGCTCATGTTTGACAGGAATGTGTAAATACAAATGAAAAGTTTTTCAGTTTTCTTTTCTTTTCTTTTACTCTCCTTTTAATCAGTGTCTCTAAGGAGCAGTCTTTTGTGTGTGATGCATAGATTTGGTCAAGTCTAAACTTGTCAGACTCTGAGAAATTCATTAGGACAATGAAGACATGACCCTTTTTGGATGAAAAGAGTCTTCAGTTCTTCATGAGAAAAAACTTGGGTTTCAGTTCCTAAAGCATTTTTAGCATGGGATCGGAGTCATTTAGGGACCTCTGGAGATTTTTAAGTTAACTCCTTGTTTTAGTTTTTGCTATAAAAAAAAACTGACATCAGCCTGTAATTAATGTGATGAAGCCTGTCTCACTCAATAACACACTCGTTCATCGTATATCATTAATAATGAATATCAACACAAATAATTAACAACTTACCAGGTGCTGCATGCATATCATCGAACATCATCTAATCTATTTTTAGCAAAAATCCCTTTCTGCAACGTTAACCCAAAACAGAGCCAAAATGCTGATTGAAATACCAATTTAAAAAACTGCTTTTCCTCATAAAAAAATTACTAAATTTCAAACACAGTGTTATATATTACCAATCACCCGAGGTTAACGTTGTGTAAATAGGCGTTGAGACTAAAGGGTTTGCATATGCCAGCAGTGTGTGTCGGTGTCCATTTTTTGTATTAGGGGACACTTCAATAGACAAAATTCATGAAAAATATTATATGTTGGATATATGTTTTGATATAGTTATTTTCCTACTGTGGATGTCAAACAAATGTCTATATGGCTACTGGTTTAGATTCTTCTTCTGAAGAACACAACTAATTATGGCCAGAAAATAATTTAATGAGGGCTTTGTCTTCTAAACATATAGTCAACTGGAGGAAAGAGTGCATGACTCCAAAAATGCATATTATTTTCCCATTTGGGCTTTTTTTTTTTTTTTTTTACAAAAACATTCATCTTCTTGTCAGCTTTCTTCCCTTTCGGGGTCACCACAGCAGAATGAACCGCTACCTCTCTGGCATATGTTTTACACGGCGGATACCCTTCCAGCCACAACCGATCGCTGGGAAACATTCACACACTCATTCACACTTTACCACTATGGGCACTTCTTACTCAATTCACTTGCACTGCATGTCTTTGGACTTGTGGGGAAACCGGAGCACCCGGAGAAAACCCATGCAATTACGAGGAGAACACGCAAACTCCACACAGAAATGCCACCTGCCCCAGCCAGGCCTAGAACCAGCGACCTTCTTGCTGTGACACGTCCGTGCTACCCACTGCGCCACCGTGACGCCTTTTACAAAAACAGCTACCTTAAAAATCATATAAAAAACATGTGAATAATTAATTTTAATTTTGGAAGAACTAAGAGAACTCTTTGATTGAGGGTATTGTGTTCCATTATAGCATCTAAAATCCAATCTCTGCGTTCCGCCAGCATCTTCCTAACCTTTTCTCATCCTGCGTCTCTTCTCAGATGACTCACAGTAATCCCTCGGCACAACATGAGAGCAAACACTTGGAAAAAAGGAGCGGGATAAAAGGTTTTGTAAGAAAAGTTTCTTCAATCGAAAGTGTCTTTTTTAAAGGACCTAAAAATAAAGTTAACGTCTCAGTGAACTTTGAGAGATACCTAGATTACCAATACTACAGTAAGTGTGTGCATTGTTACCACATTTATCTTAAAGAAGAAGCATAGCAAGTTATTCTTTCTGGCTTAATATTTCCAGAAGAATCTTGAGCCCTTCAAAGGATTCTCATTGAAGATAAGGTTTGAGAAATTTGTAGGGAGTGAACCAAGGCCTTGGGTCCAGCAGAATGAGAGTTTTAACATGGCATAATTGACTAGTTAGTGCCCATCTGGGAATGGAAGTACATCTACGGAATTAAATGGAATTAGGCAAAAATCCCTGGGGAGAGTTAGAGCTATAGGAGCCCTCTCTTCCACACTTCATTTAACTCATGATCCACTGCTCAGAGAAGCTGGTGGGTAGGGGGGGTCTATTATTTCCAATAGGTTCTAGTTTCTAAGGCGATTTGACTTGACTAACAGTGACAGAGTATGGTGTGGAGTAAATTAGCATACCCAAATTGCAGCTTTGGGAAACGAAATGACATTTCGAACTCAAGACTATCTAAACTTAGCTTAGTTTGCAAGTATTAAAGTGTAGCTTCATATTCACTCAATCTTTTGGCCTTTGAAAGCTGTTTTCTTCAGATATAATTTCTATTCATGTATGGAAATTGTGTTTCCCATATAGTAGCATACTATTGGCAACATTTTTCTCATGATTATTTTAACCTATATTGACAGTAATTATAATAGTTTACATAAATTTGGCTGATATCAGCAACATGGGCATATACGTAAGCAACTTCATTAAAACATGCAATATGCGTGCATAGTTTCATTACTTTTCTTGAAATTATGAATTAATGTATTGTGAGAGCCTAGATGAATTGCATTAGGGCTTCAGGGGTGCCTATCAGAGGTTTCATTGAGTAGGCTATTTGCAAGATGTTAATTAGACAGAATTAAATATTTCAACACAAAACATTAATAATGGAAAGAGTACAAAAATGTTGCATTCAAGTAAAGGTACTGCTACTTTCGTGACAATGTATGCAAGTGTAAGTAAAAGTATCTATCCTGTAAAATGTACTCAGAGTACTTGGGTATGAAGTTACATTTTACAGCAGCGATTTTGAAAGGTCCCATGTTTGCTTTCAGAGGCCTCCAACAACAGGTTGACACACATGCAAGTTTGAAAAAAAAGCTTTTGTTTCCATCTTAAAGGAATTTAATTCTACCAGATTTTATCATGATTGCCAAATGATTCATTGAGTGACTCGATAATAACAAACTCCTCTACGTGATGCAACCAGAGCAGTTTATGAAATGCTGCGTTTCCGGCTCTGAACTATGTGTCAAATCTCGTCCAATCGACAGGTGTGACGTCATCCGAGCGTGACGTCGTACCCGGAAGGGTGCAGTATAAAGGAGACAGCAATGGAGACGACAACCAGCTTTGAAGCCAGTAAGTGTCGTCAGGATGTGGGCGGAGTGGCCTGGGGACGCAGCGTATTGTTCCCTCAGGGAACCTTGGTTACCTACGTAATCTGAGACATTCCCTTTCAGGAACTTAAGCTGCGTCCAACGCTATGGGGAATGAGTGTCAAAACACGCCATGCAGCCCCGGACGAATCTTATGTGACAGCAGAATGAAGGACCGGACAAAAGTCAAGGGCGTGGACCATCCCGCTGCGTTACATATCTCAAGCATAGAAATGCTGGATGAAAGGGCCTTAGAAGACACCATACCTCTAGTAGAATGCGCTCTGACCCCAAAGGGGGCCGGGAGACCAGAGGCCGCATAAGCCGAGGCGATAGCATCCACAATCCATCTGCTCACCGACTACTGCACCGACTGCTCACCCTTCTTGTGTGGACCATAGCACACAAAGAGCTGATCCGAGCTCCGAAACTGAGCTGTGCGGCGAACATACAGGTCCAAGGCCCGCACCGGACAGATGTTATGCAGGAGCTCCTGCACCGATGACTCAAAAGGAGGAGGAAAGAACGCCCATAACCTGACCGTACCCGGGGTGACGGAAGGCACCTTCGGGACATAGCCCGGTTTAGGGTGTAGCGATACGCTAACCATCCCAGGGGAAAATTCAAGGCACGAGGGAGCCACAGAAAGTTCGTGCAAGTCCCCTACCCATTTAAGGGAAGTGATGGCAAGTAAAAATGCTGTCTTAATAGACAGAAAGCGCAAGGACACGTCACCCAAGGGTTCGAATGGAGGCCTCTTCAGGGCCTCCAATACGATAGCCAGGTCCCATGCAGGGACTCTTGCATGGACCGGGAGCCTCAGCCGCCTAGCACCACGAAATGGCCGATACATATACCTTAATGGTAGACGGCGAATGCCCCTTGGCGAACAGGGCCTGCAGGAAGTCCAGTACTGACCCAACCGGGCAACGAGCTGGATCCAGGGCAAAAACCGTCGCCATCTCGTGGCGTAAGATCTCCTCGTAGAGGGAGCCCTGGAGTGGAGTATGGTCTCAACGACCTCAGCCGAAAGACCTGACTCTAGGAGCTGTGCCCCCTCAGGGGCCACAGACACAGCCTCCATAACTCCGGATGGACCACCATCCCCCCGTGTTGAGAGAGAAGATCCCACCTGGTCGGGATCTCCTATGGTACGCCATCCAGGAGGGCCAACAGGTCCGCAAACCAAGGTCTCCCTGGCCACCGTGGGGCCACAAGGAGGAGAGATAGGCCCTGTAGACGTACCCTCTCCAGGACACCTGGAAGCAGTGCTACTGGGGGAAAAGCATACAGGGGAAGCCTCGGCCACTCCTGTGCTATGGCTTCTAACCCCAGAGGCGAGGGAGGACCGAGAGAGAACCAAAGGGGACAGTGCGAGGTCTCCCGAGTCGCAAAAAGGTCCACATGAGCTCTGTAATACCTCTCCCAGAACAACTCCACGATCTCCGGGTGGAGACGCCATTGCCCAGGTGTCGGTCCCAGGCGCGACAATGCATCTGCCTCCACGTTCAACCGGCCCGGTATGTAAGATGCTCGAAGGGAGCAGAGCTTGCCTTGGGCCCACAGGAGGACACGACTGGCCAATCTGCACAGCCGTTGCGATCGTAGTCCCCCCTGTCAGTTGATGTGGGCCACCACGGACATATTGTTTGAGCATACCAGCACGTGGTGGCCCCTGATCTCTGGCAGGAAGTGTAGGAGAGCACGAAATAAGGCCAGCCACTCCAGGCAGTTGATGTGCCACGAGAGATGGGGCCGGTCCCACCGACTGTCGTAATGTGGGGATTCACCGAGAGTCTTATGTTGTAAATTAAGAAGTCCAGAGTCAGGAGTTTGCAGTGCAGTGTGATTTTAATGTGAGCCACACGTGAAAACAAACAAAACAAACCAATAAACAATCAAAATAAGCCACTGAACAAATACTGGTCTTACAAAACCAAAATGAAAGCATATAGAAAAAAACCTCACATATCTCACTCGAGGCCAAGCCACCCTAAGCTAACTACTAGCCGGGCAGGGTGCAGTGTTCCATTCCTTTTTACAGTTAGAGAGAGAGACTTTTTCTATCAGTCTTTAGAAACTCTTGACAGCCAGAGTTCCTGCATCCCCCCCTTACTGACTAATGGTAGCCATTTTATACACCTTCTACTATTGGGTGAAACCAATCATGGGGGTTACAATAAAGAGAAACAATCATACAAATCACACCTAATCATCAAAACAACACAATAGTAAATCAGACATATACACTTTACATGGATCAAACAACATTATGAAATACCAAAAGAAAACTACATACAGAAATAAATAAATGCCTTCAATTCACTGAAAATACCCCCTTTTCTTCAGACGGTGGACTAATCCTAATGGTCCAATCAGGTTACACCACACCAGCACTCAAGGCAGAAACTTGCACTTTAAAAAACCCATACCACTTCTGGTGCAATGCATTTGTCATTTAAAATACACAGTTCCCTCATCATACAACCAGGTAAAACATAAGCTCCTGTTGACAGATAACCATGGCTCAGGGGATGATGGGGTAAAAAAAAAACCACAAAACCAACTACATCATCACACCAACCATGGGTGGAGCGGTTCCCGAGCACCGCCCCCAACCCGTACGGGACGCGTCCGTGGTGATAGTCATCCGACAGTACGGCGCCGCCAATACGGGTCCCTGGGACAGGAACACAGTGTCCCTCCAACGACAAAGGGCCTGCAGGGCCTGACTCGTGGTCCTGATAAGATGGAGCGGATTGCTCTGGGGAGAGAACCCTGCACTCCTCAGCCACCACTGAAGGGGCCTCATATGGAGAAGTCCAAGCGGAAGAATCGTCGCCGCAGATGCCATAAGGTCAAGCAGTCGTTGAAACTGCCGTACCGACAGTGAATGGCCTAACCTCGCCCTCCTGGCCGCATGTAGGATCACAGAGCTCCAGGTCTGACAGACACGCCCGCATAGTGGTGGAGTCCCACACCACACCTAAAAATGTGGACCTCTGGGTAGGGACCAGCACACTCTTTTATGAGTTCAGCTGAAAACCCAGCACCTTCATGTGAGCGAGAATGACATCTCGATGCCGAACTGCCTCCGGCTCTGAGCGAGCCAACACCAACCAATCGTCGATGTAGTTGAGAATGCGGATACCTTGAAGCCTCAATGGGGCAAGGGCCGCGTCCACACACTTGGTGAAGGTCCTGGGCGAGAGCAAAAGGCCGAAAGGAAGCACTCGGTACTGATAAGCCGTGCCCCCTACAGCGAACCGAAGAAACTCCCTGTGAGAAGGACAAATGGGGACGTGAAAGTAGGCATTTTTGAGGTCGATGCAGACAAACCAGTCGCTGTACTTGATCTGCGCCATGACCTGCTTTGAGGTAAGCATCTTGAACGGCAACCTCATGACGGTTCAAGAGCCTTAGGTCAAGAATGGGGCGCAGGCCCCCATCCTTCTTTGGAACCAGGAAGTAGCAACTGTAAAACCCGGAGTTCCGGTCGTGCAGAGGAACCATCTCGATGGCCCCTTTGCAGAGCAGTGTGGCCACTTCCTGGTCCATGACCAGAGCTTGCGAGGGATCCACAAAAGTAGGCAAAATCCCGGCGAATCGGGGAGCCCTGGATCGAAACTGGATCCTGTAACCCAGTTTTACGACTCGCAAGACCCACTGGGAGATGCCTGGGAGGCTGGACTAAGCCTTCACGTAGCAGCTCAGGGGAGCCAACCTCTCGAGGCCGGCCTCTGGTAACTGGCGGGTGGTGGCTCCTGAGACGGGCACCGGGTTCCATGGAAACCCTATAGCCCCGGCCACCGAGAGCCTGGGTGGACGCAGGGGCAAAATACACGCTTCCTGAAGCACCGAGGGTGGCAGGGTAAGGAATAATAGTTGGGGGGTCGCCGGCAGAGGATCGCTGACCATCTTGGCGTGCGTTGCTCCAAGAAACTGGGGACTACACCAGCCCATTAGGAAGGCTTTGCCTCAGCCCGTTTATGGAAAATGACGGTCCTCAGATCCGCCACTTCCTTGGGCTGGGTCAGCGACACTCTGTTTCTGGGCCCCCCTGTGCCCAGAAGTGACAGCCTTTGGGGTCTGCTCCCGCCCAGCAGAACTCCCAGGGCGTCGGCGGCGAGAAAGAAACCTCTGGAAGGCTGCGGACTGGGTCTGGGCTTCCTGGAACCTGTCGATTATTGTCAAGACAGCGTCGCCAAACTGGCCCAAGGTAACTACTGGCGTGTCGAGGAGGAATGACCTGTCCTTCTCGTTCAGCTCGGAAAATGTCAGCCATAGGTGGCAATCCACAACCACCATGGCAGCCATTGACCTCCCAAATGCGCGAGCGGTCTCCTTCGTGATGCGCAGGGCGAGATCTGTCGCCTTCCTCAGCTCCGCCACCACAGGGGAATCTCCCAAACCCTCAGGAGCTCAGCCTGGTTTGTCTGCAACACCGCCATGGTGTGCAGGCAACCGCCAGACTGCCCAGCTGTCAAATAAGCCATCCCCACCAAGGCCGAGGTGACTCTGAGCAGCCTGGTGGGGAGTGCCGGGGCTTTCAGGAACGATGCTGTACCAGGGGAGAGATAGCTCGCAAGCGTCTGCTCCACCTTCGGGATAGTTCCGTAGCCTCGCTTCTGCAAGCCCCGGATGTTTGCATAATAATAAACGTCAGGGGGAAAAGAGGCGGGCCGAGTAGGGGTGATTCCAAGACCTGGACACCTCGATGTGCAGGTCTGGAAAAAAAAACAGTAGGCCTCGGTGTGGAGGTTGCGACCGAGGACGCAGATAGCGTTCGTCCAGCTTGCACTCTGGATGAGGACCCTGTGCTTGATCAAGCACAGCGGCTACCAGTGGAGGGATTGACTCGATATCAACCTCCTCAGAGGAAGACAGGAGTAATCCCTCGTCCATTGCGAGCCCCAGGACCGAAGCGGCTGCTCTGCCTCGGCAAGAGCAGCGGCGCGGCTCCCGGAGCCGCGAGTGAAATCATTTTCCTCAAAAAATGCTCTCCGCGAGCGGAGTGTGCACATCGGCATGCACTCACAATGCTCACAGCCGACTCCCTCGAGAGCCGACTGGGCATGATCCACTCCCAAACACAACAAACAGAGCGCGTGAGAATCCTCGCCCGAAATAAACCGCAGGCAGGGAGGAAAACACGGCCTGAAAGTATGTTTTGCTTTAGAGGAGCGCTTCACAACAACTTTAAAAAGCCAACCGTATTCGAAAGACACATACACAGCACTAACTGAAAGCAGAAAAGCTGGTTGTCGTCTCCATCGCTGTCTTCTTTATACTGCACCCTTCCGGGTACGACGTCACGCTCGGATGACGTCACACCTGTCGATTGGACGAGATTTGACACATAGTTCAGAGCCGGAAACGCAGCAAGCGTTCCCCATAGTGTTGGACGCAGCTCCAGTTCCTGAAAGGGAACTACTTAAGAGCAGGTGCAATTCTCCAAGATTGGACGTTCGTTTTTTTATTATGCTAAGGAGAGCCGTCAGCTTTTAGTTCATGTAATTATCATGTTGTGTGACTTTCTTTGACTACTATTTCCATCAAAATACACCTCTTAATAAGTAGTGGTGTGTGAGGAAAGCACCTTATCCATGCACTTATACATAAAAGGGTTCAAAAATTTTAAATCTAATTTTAACTAAATGTTTAAAAATGATTTCATTAATTAAAATGGAATCTCAATTCACAACAATGCACACATTTATGTCCAAAAGTTGATTTTGCAAAAAAGGAGCCCTTTAAAATCACACTTCAACTGACGCTATGACTTCTTTCTGTTTTACCGTACAATCAAACATGTATAGAGCCATCCATTCATCCTAGCATTTCTCATCTGCATGCAGAAGCACACATTTCCACTCAATTATAACACACCAACTGAAGCATCAAGGTGGGGGAAAGATTGAACTGATACACAATCTGCAGAGAAACGCTGGCGACCTTCAGCGATTTATGCCGCTTTTTTTTTTATTCTTTGCTGCATCAAAGAGCAACTTGTGACTTGAATCGTGTGGACACGGCAATTTCAGCGGAACAACAACACTACAAAGATAAAAAGCCCAGTTAAACATTCCGCAGACGTGGCCTCTGTACGGATTGAAGCTTAACGTCAGCGTTTCTGAAATTACAGACAGGGCTTCTCATCACAAAGAACAACCTCAGCCAGCCGCAATTTCAGATAAATAATAGCCTCTGAACTCATTTGAAAACATGAGCTGTAACTTTATCTGTGCAAGTAATAACAACGTAAGCTAGCTTGCTACAGCAATTGCAATGCCATTATGGTGGCAGAGCTGACCTGGAAAGTATTATTGTTGGCTTAAACGGCGAGTGAAGTGGTCAATTTACTGTTGTGAAAAGCATTTCATTGACAAAATGTAGACATTGGATCATATGTGGTTTCTACCTGAAAAAGACAATAACACTAAGCACTAGTGAAAACAATGAAGGCAATCTTTATGAGAGATGCTGGCAGAATGTCTATTAACTGTCTGTCCATTCACATTGCAAGACATTGTTGTATCCCCCCTTGTGCAAGGATGTCCTTGTGAGTGTTTGCTTTGAATTATAGTGTACAGTTCTACGTCAAGGTTTACTGTTGATGGGGTTCTCAGTGCTTTTCATGCAAGCTAAGTTAAAAAGTGAAGGCTGAAAGGTTAGTATGGTGAAAAACAGACTTGTACAAAATGCAGAATTAGAAAATCAACCAAATTTCTTCTTAAAAAATGTTTTTTACCTATTTTGAGAAAATTCAACTAAACTTCTTGGGTTTTCAGATTAAAAAAATGTCCTAATTTAGATTTTTTTTTCTTTTTTAAATGAAAGCCAATTAGTTTTTCTTTGAGATATATAAATCATGCAATAGTCACACAGTTAACATTCATAATACCTGTTTTGTGTGGTGGTGTTGTGTCTGGTGGTATTGAGAAGGTCATTGGTCTGAGGCCAGACAGGCACTCACAGGGCTCTTGCTAGGGTTTTTTTCAAAAGTTATCCTTCAGTTGCTTTGGAATCACTGATTTAAGATCATTAATGGAGAGTTAATGTTGCCAGCTGTGTCATGACAGAACAATGTGACCCTAACCAAGAATAAGTGGGTACAGAAAATTAATTAATTAACAACCTGGTAACCAAAGAGCTGCATAGCTTTCTTGACCAAGAAATAAGAGTAAAATATGAAATGTCTACAAATTGAAATTCAAAGACTTTAAATGCAATTGTTCCCCTAGTTTAGGCTTAATAAATGGCCAAGGAATCATATAGTTAAAAAATTATTTTGCAAGTTATATAATTGTCTTGTACATAGACAGATTTTCAATTATATTCAGTAGAGAAAGTGGAAACAAATGTAACCCCTGAAAGAATAGAGAGTTATGTAAATCTGTTGTGTTTAATCATCTTAGTTTGCATGGTATACAATAAACAGAGCTCTCCGAAACACAATTACTCCTGATTTGTAAAGTGCAAATGGATCCCAGCCAAAGTCAAGTCGGGCCTTGGATACAAGCTCCATCGATGAGCCACTGTGAGCTTTTCCACCTGAATGCTCATATGATGATGATTATTTTCATCACGACATGTAGAAGAGATCCTCTAAAAGCTAATTGTCTATTGAAGTTTCCTTTTATCATTTTTTTGTGCATCACAGTTTGCAGATCAGACTTTCCAGAGAGATATCAGTGGTTTTACACATCCGGTAACACCTCTTCTTTCATGATGAACTATAAAGTCTGTTTCACATGTGCACATGTCACCGCTAAGCACGGTAAATGCACCCCTACAGGTATCCAAATGCTTTACAAGCTTCCTGCGGTGTGCTCTCTTCCTCAGACTCTCAGAAATGTGCTACTTAGCTGAAAGAATCTCTGCATGGGAGAGTTCAACGTTTGGGAGTGTGTTGATTTATTTAACTCAGAGAGAGGAAGACAGATAGAAGTAAGCATAAAAAAAACTCTGGAAGCTAACAGAAAGCGCTTGACTTTGTTGAGACATCTGTAACATTAGTGAGGGGTTTGACACCCCTGTAGGGTTCCTACATAATTCAGTATGGGTCAGGTGACTCCGTCTATCATACTAAATGCCAAATACTGACAAAGACAGAAATATGAACCAACCTGGTAACCAAAGAACTGCCTAGAACAGACTAAGCACATTTATATTTCACCGCATGATAACTTAATACACAGCAAACAGCTTCCTCTCGCCCTTTCTTTTCTCTTGAATCTGTCTGTAGGACTCTCACCATCATAAACAGGACATTAAATTTCTTTAAATTGTGGTATGTGACAATATGTAGTTTTTTAAATTCATTTTGTGTCCCTCTAAGTGGCTATTTATCAGCAAATTCATTGTGTGCAGAGCAATCATTATCCAATCCATCAAGTCGGCAGCACTTATTAAGATTCCAAAAGTCTGTGTCAATGCATTAGTGTAGAAATATCTTGTTCTGAAATAATGTATGGCCTGTTTATGAGGAAATACATCATCTCTGTTTTGCGCTCATTGACAAGAGTACTCTCTCACTCTCCTTTTTCTACCTCCACAATTGTTTTCATATACGACCAATGAATAGGTATGTGTTTGAAAAAAAAACAGCTATTTGTGTATCAATTAGACAGCTATAGCATTCAGCTTGAACATGGTAATAAGAGCTTTGAGTGTGGATATAAAGAAGTGGTTGATTGGGTGTTGAACCAGCAATGAGACCAATCGGAGGCCTAGCAGTTTCATGGTCGAACTTGGTATTTATAATGACCTTTGATGCTTGAAGTGTTGCAGAGGTTTAATATTCACACGCAGCTCAATTATACACTACATAAAAGCACAATAGGATACTTAGAGAAAAAAAATCTTCATTTCAATTTGTATCTCTGTGGTTGAATTAGAATGCATAGTAAATCCAGGTTATATGCTGTTTATTGACTGCACATCTTCTACAAATAAAAACAGGGACTGTCTTTATGTGACACGAGTGCCTTCTGGTTACTTTAGGCTTTAAGTGTATTAATAGCAAAACATATTGAATGTAAAGGATAACTGTCCAAAGAAAAAATAGCTTTTTGCAAAGCGTTACAGATCAATACAATTGATGTGCGTTAGCAGATAGACAGTGGTTATTTAAACAATGGTCATCAGGGGTCCGTTGTAATAAAAATTGTTAAGTGTACTTTTTAGGCAATTAATGCAAATGTATGGTTTCCAGTTCCTGTGGCATGAAAATGTCAGTTATAGTCAGTGGTAGGCTCCGTGAGACCTCGGGGAACATGCTTTTTTATTTTTCCATTTTTTTTTTTACCGTTCCAGAATAAAGTGCAATACCACTCCACTACATTAGGGGACAGTGGCGCTCTCATTGGCAGAGTATGAAGTGTAGACACGAAGTGTAAAGATCAGGCGGAGAGAGAATGAGATAAAGAGACAAACGAAAGTCTCCCAAAAGCTAAGACGAGGAAATATGATGACGCATATTTAGCGCTTGGCTTCACTGTGACTAAGGTGGTAGACGAGGAGAGTCCGGTGTGCTTATTGAGTCTAAAAATGTTGCCAGTGGACAGCATGAAGCCAAATTAATTAAGGGGTTACTTAAAGACATTACACCCCAATCATGCTGAAAAGCCGGTTGGTGGAGGGCGCGAGATGTTTTTTTCTTCCTGGGGGGGGGGGCAATTATTAACAATTAGTAACAATTATTTAGTTTCAGCATCTGAAGGAAAACTATTGAAAAGAGAATGGTCAAATCTATTTAAGTAAGATCAACAGAACATTTCATATTAACTAAACGCTAGCACATAAAATGGCCATGCTCCTTTTCTGACTCATGGTGGAGATATGCAAATAAGGAGGTGCTTGTCAATTAAAAGAACTTTTGGATTTCATAGGCACAAAAAATGCAAAACAGCACATCCAGCATTTCCATAACTACAATACAGAGGAAATCCATAATACTGAAATAAACAGAATACATTCTGGAGTGAGGACGGTGGGGGGAGGGGTGGAAGTGTGGAGAGGAAAAGTAATGAGGGATGATTCAGGGAAAAGCAAAATGCGGATTAGTGGAGATTTTTAATGAAGGGTTTATGCAGGCCGCCTTAAAGCTTATTAACAAGCATGGAAACACGCAGACACACGTTCTCTCTCTCTTTCTCTCTCACACACACACAAACAGAAGAACTCGTACACATATACACACATTCTAATACAAAGAAAAAGACGCAGTTCGGTCTAGTTACAAATTGGTTACAGGACAGTTGGTGAAAGTTCATTTTTAATTGCAGAGTACACATGAAAAAGTTGAGGCAACTGTATTAAAGCACGTCAAAGACAGCTCAGTGTTAGCGTGCGCGTCTTCTGAAAAGAACTCTGTGGTACCATGGATGGTAAACTAAACTATAAATCAACAGAGAACCAAACACAATGTTTGCATGGGAAAAAACAATGCAGAGGGCTTTTTTTATCCCTAGAAAACTGAAAGTGATATATTAATTGTTTGACTAAGATAAAGTCAGAGCAGATGCTGACAAATAATAGAATTAATGTTTTTGGCACTATTCCTACAAAATGTCCTTGCTTTGTCCTCCCTTTCCCAATAATACAGGGAAATACTTTTCCTTTTCCTCATTAGAGAGGCAGATAAATTTTCAAATAGCATGCTTTATACATTGTCCGTGTGAGCTTTGCTTCAGAAAAGAGTAACATTTGTGAGTTTAGACAATATCGTTGATTAATACAAATCTTCAAAAAGGTTCTTTCTTTGCGGTACAATCCAAAAAACTTTACCTGTTTGAGTTTGGGTATTTCAAATGACTTACAAAAAATATTGTGTGTGATTCAAGTAGTCAGGTAGATTTATTTGATAGTGCATGATGATGAGTCCGTCTTGTACACTATTTAAGTAACATAAATATGTCAGTCAAGAATCTGTTACAGACCAGGTTTCTCATTTGTACAGCAAAACATCATCATAAGTTTCCATACAGCCTGCAAAATCTTGTTCCGAGTGGTTAATTTATGTATTTTGAATATTTCATTAAAAAAACATGTTTGTGTGAAAGGAAACCTATTAAAATCTCACTTTTTAGTGTTTTAACCAAAATAGAACATTAGTTTGTGTCCACAAAACGGTAATGATCCAAAGAGGTTATAATTCAAGAGGGTTTTGTAAATTAGCACCAATATTGAACAATCTCTGAAACAAGTCTTTCTCAATTCTTGAAAAGTGATGTTGTTCACCTGAAGCTTTGAGAAAAACTTTTTCGTGATTTTTTAGTTTTTGGATCAAGTTTTTACAAATTTCAGGGTAAATAGTGTGTTCAGGGGCTTAGAGCCACTTGGATTTTTCGTGATGAAGAAAAAAAACGGAGGGAATGTTAATATATTAACACAAATAACATAAAACACTATTATCAATAACTATTATTATTATTATTGTTGTATTTTTTTCATGAAAGCACACAGCCCTATGCTAAAGTAAATTTATTTAATCCTAAGCATTTAATGTTATTTCAACTTTTTGCAAAAAACAAATATTTACCTTAAATGAAAGCATGTTTTCTTGTTTTTTATTTGAATGATTCTTTCATTTTAAAGAACATGTAACCCCACTGTCAAAAGAAACTTTTAATTAAAGCTTTAATTTCCATAACCTTCACACACTGTAACCTTCATATTCCATTAAAAAATAAGTATGATAAAACAAACTTGATTCAAAGTGGACTACAGTATATTTAAAATCCAAGTGTGTGGGTGAGCGTATGTAAAAGGCACAACCTTAAGCTAACAGGGCCAAGGTTATGGGTTTGATTGCCAGAAAGCACAGATGACTGCAGAATAAACTGTGGATGCACAATGTCTGCCAAATGCAGAACCATAACATACACATCTAAATGTGACAACCAGCATATGCCGGTATAAAAACAGAACAGAAACCGAAAATATAGTCTGCCAAGCATTCAAAGAAGGAAAGTGGGCCCTTGGCTGCCTCCAGTGATTGAAACTGTAAGTTTTTTTCTTTATTATAGTAGTAATAGTAATACCATAATAAATAAGAGTGACTGTCTGACAATTACAACTATGTCAACTATGAAGCATGCACACTTCCTTATTAATCTGAACAGCTATGAGCTGCAAACTGGCAATTACATGCATTTACACACAGGCATTTATATTGAGTATAATTTCAGTGCGTGTGCAATGAGCTGTATGTTTGTTGTCATTAGAGTCTTCAGCCTAGCATCTGGTGTGGAGGAGGTGTTGAGTCTTAGAAAAGACCTTGAAAACATAGTGCCATCGTCAAGTTTGAGCTCGATCCTGTGATGTTGGCAGGTGAGAACAGCAGCTACTCTGACTTGGATGGGAAGATGTGTTCATTAGGTCACATTGTAGCGTGATGAAATACTTGGAGCAAAAATATCTTCAACATTGCATTAAGAGAGAGAACGAGAGACTGTTTCCAATGGCCTTGTCAAGCCATACGTTCAGATGAAGAAGGGAATTGTGATGATGATTGATGTGGGTTTCCTGAAGGGATATCAAGCTAGAATTGATAAACAGACATAGAATGCGCCGTCCATATGTGATTACACGGCAATGTGTAAAAGACAGTCTGTCGAATGCTGACGGGCAGGTGGGTGTCAGTGTTTAGTTTTGAAGCATTTAATGAGCTGCGCTGCTTGAGTACTAGTGATTAATGGTGCCAGGTTCCTGAAGCCATACTGGGGGATGCTGAATCACCAGAGAGGTGAAACATCTGTCCGATTGAGTGTGACATATGAGTTTGCTCTGCAGCTTTTAACGATGGACAGCATGCCAATTGAGCAATTGTATTATAATCATTCATTATTTTAATGATTACAGCCGTTTCTCACATCCAGGGATCATTGGAATAATGAGGCTATGAAAATGGACTAAACAAGTACTGACCAATAAAATAGCTCTGTATATCAGGCAGCAAGTGAAGTACGTTGGCAGAGTTGATCACAAGAAAGTGTTAAAATTAGTGTCTGAGTGAGAGTGAAGAACCGTTGGGGGTCTAAAACGGAAACCACCTCAGAAGCTTTGACATTTGCAGGAAATTGTACACCATCTATTCACCCCTTTAATCATGTTCTATCTGATGTGAATGTGCATTTGGGGCTGTCAAGCACCATTCAGAACAGAGTCTACCTTAAAAGTAGTTCATATTAGTCACAAACAATTTTTTTTCCTTCTGAGAAACAGAAAAGAATTTGACCTATTTTAAAGCAAGTGTATTGTTAGATGTTAGAATGTATTTCAGATTAAAGTTAATCAGTTTTAAAGTTAATTCCGATAACATGTGAACCTTGCTCATTGGTCAAGAAGAATAAGTCATTACCATTAGTATAATTTTTAGTGATCTATTGTTCATAAGTATTGCTCATGATTTGACTGGATGGAAAAATATGTTAAGGTCATATTAGCTATTCATATCTTATCACCAAAACAACTTCATGCTTGTACAGCATAGTTCCTAGGCATGTGTTTTTGAGTGTGATATGAATCCCAGCTTGTGGTTTTGAAATTCAAATCTGAAATTAACTTTTATGTGATGTGGAGTCCCAGTCTAGGAGTGGTTACCCATCATCTGGCATAAGCAAATATCAGCCATCATGATGGATTAAACAATACATGGGGTAAAGCTGGGTTCAGGAGCAGGTTTTGGTATGGAGAAAATAAGCTGATGACCAAGTTGGCATTGTAAGGGTGACACCGGACATTTACTTTTTCATTTGCTGCCCTGACCTCATTGTCTTCAAGTCGCTGGTTCGAGCCTCGGCTGGGTCAGTTGGCATTTTTGTGTGTAGTGCATGTTCTCCCCATGATCGTGTGGGTTTAATCCAGGTGCTCTGGTTTCCCCCACAAGTCCAAAGACATGCGGTATAAGTGAATTGAGTAAGAACAATTGTCCATAGAGTAAGAGTGTGTATGGATGTTTTCCAGCGATGGGTTGCGGGTGGAAGGGCATCTGCTGTGTAAAACAATAGCCAGTTGAGTTGGCGGTTCATTTTGCTGTGGCAACCCTGAAAGGGACAAAGCTGAAAAAAAGATGTATGAATGGATGGAGGACATTGGGCAAGTCTATGAATATTATAAATAATTACAAAGAATTTGAGATTCTATGTATTGTATACCTTTTATTGCTGTTTCTCTGCTGCCTATATTAGAACTAATGTCTTTTTGTACAATATGCCTGGTTAGCTCTTCTGTTATTTGTGTCATATAATTTCTATTTAATTTTTCTAGCATATCTTAAAATAAATGTGTTGAAACTCCCAAAGTGTTAGCAAACTAGAGCTTTAGCGATCAAGTATTTTAATAATTAAGTATTCTAAAAATTTTCATTGATTAATAGAGTAATCTGACAAATTGTAGTTTGTAAATTGTATTAAGAAAAAATGACAGGTTTCTTATAATAGACAACAAAAAAAATTATTTACATGTAATGCATAAAAATATATTTAAAACAAACATTTTGTTGAGCCAACTTGTTTTGTTTTGTTAACTAGACGAGTCAAATGAATTTAGTAAAATGAAAAACAGTCTTTTTAAAAGGGATGTCAAAGTGGCAGCCCACAGTGAAAAAAATTACCTCAGATTTTAATCTTTGAGAAAATTTAACCTTTGTGTGGTGTTCATATTATTGTTACTCAGGCAGTGTTTACAGGGCTGGTGGATCCATTGATTTTTAATCCCAATCAAGACATTTTCAAGATATTTACTTGAGCCAGGAAAAGTGAAACTATGTGATTTAAACAGCACATATCTTTTATCTATTGTTTTTTTTAACCTTATTTATTCACATTTAGAATTTAAACCATGTGTGGTAGTCTCATTATTGTTACTTTGGCAGGGTTTGCGAGTCTGATAGACCCATTGCATTTTAGGTATTATAATTAAACAAATATTATCATTTTTGTACTAAAACTGTATGTTTATGTGTGATTTATGTTTGTGTGGGAAGACAGCATAAAGGTAAAGAATCTAACATTTTCACACTTTTACATGCCCTGGGTCCAGTAGACCTGAACACCTTGTGCGTAATATAAATGTGTACTGGGTTGTAAAAAGTGTGGGGTCATACAAAATGTTTTCTGACATGTTTTTCAAAGAAAATGAGCCAAGGCCAGTGAATCTCAGATTCAAATAATAGATTTGTATATTTTTTCTTTTGTTACAAACTGAAACAGACCCGAACCCCATACAAGAGTTAAGAGCCCTTTATTTACAGTCTAATGTAGCAATAGCTCAAAGCAACAAAAACTGTGAGTCAACTAGCTTCCTAAAAATAAATTTGCCATGCAGATCATCCAACCATCATTCTCATCACCATCAAGTGGTAAGTATAATGTTGCACAGAAACTCATACATATAAATCAGCAAACAATAAAGAATGCACGTGAACAATCAGCATTACAAAATGATTTATACAAACCAGTATTCCTGTATATATCATGAGCCAGGAATAGGGAATAAAAATACTTGAACAGTGTGGATAAACTGTGAGGGATTGGAGAAAGGGAAGACCCTGTTCTTTGCTATGGAATGATGGAAAAGCACCCCAAAACCCAGCTGACCCAGCACTTTTTCGGAGCTTCAGGGTCTCCCCTGGCTGATGGCAGAAATTCCCAGCTATCTGCCTCTGCTGTTAATAATTATTTACAATGCAACCTCTGGCAAACAATGCGCCAAAATCATGTGTTTCACCCCGTTTTATTGCTCTTATAAAGATGATTCCTATTTGTCTTGAATGTGCCAGTGTGTACCTTCAATATTTAAAAAAAAATAGTGTTTGCTTTTGCTGGATTCATTCATTTGTTCTAAAGATTCATACAGGAATCCTGTGCACCAATTCATTTTGTATCTAAAGCAACTTTAACTAAAATGTAATATAAACTTGTGCAAAAATTTGTAAAAGAACAAAAACAGTAAGTAAGAAAACAGAAAGCAAAACTATGGGACCTATAAAATATCAATTGTACAGAAAGTGAACTTTAAATCAAATATTAATGCCAGTATGGTATAGCTACTCTGGAGAACTGATAGGCACTAATGATGAATGGCTGAAGCCGGCTGAGCACATTCCCTTTTTATAAGTATCTCTGGGAGTGTTGAAATTTGATAGAAAGTCAGAAATGTGGGAGCACAAATATGCACATTCACTTGTTTGGTTTAAGAACATTAAGGTCAGAATGGCATAAAGGACAAGAAAAAATGAATCTATCCAGAGTTACATCAAAACTGACAGGTGTAAGTGTTGCAATGGTGTAGGGAATGGTTTCTTTGTACTCTTTGTACCTCTTAGTGGCAAAAGAGCGTTTTGTAAACGGTGACTATCAAAGTACTGACCACATTCAGACCACTCTGTACCAATCTTGTGTTAGTTTCAAGAAAACTCAAGCATTGGCAGGATACCTTCATGGGCATTTCCTGATTATGAATGATGCAAGATGAAAAATGTGGCAAAAAGTGTATGCTCCTTTTCTGTAAAATATGCATTATTAATGTGAATGGAATGACAGAATGAAAATCATTGCAGGTTCAGCAATATATATATATATATATATATATATATATATATATATATATATATATATATGTATATATACAGTGGTGTGAAAAACTATTTGCCCCCTTCCTGACTTTTTATTCTTTTGCATGTTTGTCACACAAAATGTTTCTGATCATTGAACACATTTTAATATTAGTCAAAGATAACACAAGTAAACACAAAATGCAGTTTTTAAATGAATGTGTTTATTATTTAGGGAGAAAAAAAATCCAAACTTACATAGCCCTGTGTGAAAAAGTGATTGCCCCCCTTGTTAAAAAATAAATTAACTGTGGTTTAACACACCTGAGTTCAATTTCTGTAGCCACCCTCAGGCCTGATTACTGCCACACCTGTTTCAATCAAGAAATCACTTAAACAGAAGCTACCTGACACAGAGAAGTAGACCAAAAGCACCTCAAAAGCTAGATATCATGCCAAGATCCAAAGAAATTCAGGAAGAAATGAGAGAAAAAGTAATTGAGATCTATCAGTCTGGTAAAGGTTATAAAGCCATTTCTAAAGCTTTGGGATTCCAGCGAACCACAGTGAGAGTCATTATCCACAAATGGCAAAAACATGGAACAGTGGTGAACCTTCCCAGGAGTGGCCGGCCGACCAAAATTACCCCAAGAGCGCAAAGACAACTCATCCGAGAGGTCACAAAAGATCCCAGGGCAACATCCAAAGAACTGCAGGCCTCACTTACCTCAATTAAGGTCAGTGTTCACGACTCCACCATAAGAAAGAGACTGGGCAAAAACGGCCTGCATGGCAGAGTTCCAAGACGCAAACCACTATTAAGCAAAAAGAACATTAAGGCTCGTCTTAATTTTGCTAAAAAACATCTCGATGACTGCCAAGACTTTTGGGAAAATATCTTGTGGACTGACGAGACAAAAGTTGAACTTTTTGGAAGGTGCGTGTCCCGTTACATCTGGCGTAAAAGTAACACAGCGTTTCACAAAAAGAACATCATACCAACAGTAAAATATGGTGGTGGTAGTGTGATGTTCTGGGGTTGTTTTGCTGCTTCAGGACCTGGAAGGCTTGCTGTGATAGATGGAAGCATGAATTCTACTGTCTACCAAAAAATGCTGAAGGAGAATGTCCGGCCATCTGTTCGTCAACTTAAGCTAAAGCGATCTTGGTTGCTGCAGCAAGACAATGACCCAAAACACACCAGCAAATCCACCTCTGAATGGCTGAAAAAAAACAAAATGAAGACTTTGGAGTGGCCTAGTCAAAGTCCTGACCTTAATCCCATTGAGATGCTGTGGCATGACCTTAAGAAGGCAGTTCATGCTAGAAAACCCTCAAATAAAGCTGAATTACAACAATTCTGCAAAGATGAGTGGGCCAAAATTCCTCCAGAGCGCTGTAAAAGACTTGTTGCAAGTTATCGCAAACGTTTGATTGCAGTTATTGCTGCTAAGGGTGGCCCAACCAGTTATTAGGTGCAGGGGCAATTACTTTTTCACACAGGGCTATGTGTGTTTGGATTTTTTTTTCTCACTAAATAATAAAAACATTCATTTAAAAACTGCATTTTGTGTTTACTTGTGTTATCTTTCACTATATTATACTATATTAAAATGTGCTCGATGATCAGAAACATTTTGTGTGACAAACATGCAAAAGAATAAAAATTCAGGAAGGGGGCAAATAGTTTTTCACACCACTGTATACACACACACACACACACATTGTAAGGATGTGGAGGCTGAAGCTGTGTTGATCAGTAAACGTAATAAACAATCTAACCGGCAATAACACACAGGGGTAATCCAAAATGTAAAACTAGAGAGGCAGGCAAAAAGGTCATGCATGTGGTAATCTAAACAAGTCAACAAGGAACGCTCGGTAAGGCAGCAGAACTGGCAATGACCTCTCCTCAGGTCCATAGCCCTCCCAGTCCACCAAATACTGGACCAAACTCATACAACGCCTTGAATCCATCAACGCGTTCACTCTGTATGTCGGTGCCCTATCTATATCCAGTATTGGTGGCGGTTCATGGTTCCCGGAGTTGGGATCAGCATCCGGGTGGGCCGGTTTGAGGAGCGAGACATGGAAAGAAGGAAAGTTAGGTAATTAATAGGAAGCTCAATTTGGTACGTGACCTCATTAATCTGTCTAATTATCTTAAATGGGCCAACGTACCTGGGGCTAAGCTTCCTGCTGGGCAGCCGTAGCTTGAGGTCCCTTGTAGAAAGCCAGACCCGTTCTCCTGGTTGGTAGGGAGGGTGTGGGGAACGTCGTCTGTTGGTCTGGAATTCTTGGTCTCTGTAGACGAACATGGGCACTGCCCCATACCCTCTCACTACGTCTGATCCAGTCTACAACTGCAGGCACTGAGGATGGTTCACCAGAACACAGGAACAATGGGAGTTGATATCACAAGGCACACTGAAAGGGGGTCATTCCAGTGGAGGAGTGAGTCAAGGAGTTTTGTGCATATTCGGCCCATGGAAGAAACTCTGACCACCGGTTCTGTTCACGACTACAGTAAGTTCTGAGATCCCGTTCGATTTCCAATCTTTCAACTCGGTCATTCGATTGTGATTGGTGGCCTGATGTGAGGCTTATATTTTTGTCTAGTTGCTTGCTCTTCAAAGCTGAGAGGTAAATTGGGTTTCTCTGTCAGAAACAATATCCTCTGGCAAACTATAGACCCTGAAGACATTTTGAAATATAGCGTGTGCGTTTCCATGGCTGTGGAAAGACTTGAGAGGGAGCAAACAACAGGCTATAGAGAAGCGATCAATGATTTCCAGTATGGTGGTGAAACCATCAGGGAGTGGCAGGTCCATGACAAAGTCTTTGGATAAGTGGGATCAAGTACGCTGAGGAATGGGCAATGGTTGGAGGAGGCCAGAGAGTAGTTCCTTTTGGTGTTTTGGATTGAGCGCATGTTACGATCCCCGTGGAATCGTTATTATTAGCTTTCATTTTCCCAATTGTTTTCTTCACGTTCTGATCAGTTTGTTTATGTTAAAGTGTTCTGAATGGTTGTAGGCAAGGATGGACGTCACCGGTGCCCAATCACAGAGGTCCCATGTGCTACAAATCCGCCTCTGCAGTCAAGCTCCCTCTCTCGCGCATCTGTCAAAGGCCCCTCACATTGGTGGAAAACAGACATCACATCTCATCTCATCTCAACACTCTCTTTTCTTCCCCGTTCCACTGAAACTCCTCCTTGGCAACGAAAGTTGAGTAGACCTTGCCCAGTGCTATGCCATGTGTTTAGTGGAGAGTTAGAGTGTTTGTGTTTACGTGCTGTGTGCGCGCATGGGTGTTTGCATGAACGGGTGAAAGGGATATTGAAGTGATTGCAGCGATCAAATGTGTTTGAGCACGTGTTTCGAAAGTCATTGGTTGTGAAAGCGGGAGCGATCGGAGTGTGTGTGGGAGATTTAGTTAGAGCGCATCTCTCCACTCACAGTAAGAAAATCTGTTCGTCATTAGGTAGATGGTTGTTTAGTATTACATTAGCTTGAGAACAGAAATTAGCTTGTTTATTTCTTGTTTTTGTGATTTTGGTTAATTCATCAATTTATTCTTTTTTCCCCTTTTCTTTTGTGATTGCCCAATTTGTTAAATGATAGCATAGGATGGTTTTCAGAGTAGTACTTAATTTCTGTAAATATTTTACTACTGTGGGCTGAATAATAAATTGTACTTTCACTGTTCACCTTGTATTTGTCCATTATTCCAAACTCCAACCTGCAACTTTGCACCTCAGCAGGAATTCTGTAACAGATGTCCTGAGCTAAGTGAGGTGTGAACCCATTGCATGACTGTCGGCTTTTTCCCTTTCGAGGTCGCCACAGCGGAATGAACCGCCAACTTCTCTGGCACATGTTTTATGCAGCAGATCCGCTTCCAGCTGTAACCCATCGCGGGGAAACATTCACACACACTCATTCACACTTTAACACTATGGACAATCGTTCTTACTCAATTCACTTATACCGCATGTTTCTCCACACAGAAACGCCAACCGACCCAGCCAAGGCTCTAACCAGAGACCTTGCTGTGAGACGACCGTGCTACCCACTGCGCCACCGAGACATAATCCTTCAGGCACAAATAGTTTATTCATTGAACCGTTGGCTGGTGGTGGTTCTAGTTGATGGGCTCGCTGGATCTCCTCCATAATATCCCTGGTTACTGCAGCGATGATAACCGACGGTGAGAGAATAAATTCAGGTGTGACATAGTCTGTTGAAGGATCGTGACATCTGAATAGATCATCAGCCTTACTGTTCATGCTGCCAGGTCTGTAGGTAACTGTAAAGAACAAAGACCAACGGGCTTTGATGTGGGTTCAGGCGTTTTGCACTCCTGATATATTCTAGGTTTTTATGATCTGTGATGACTTGAAAGGGATGGACCGCTCCTTCAAGCCAATGCCTCCACTCTTCGATTGCTGCCTTCATGGATAATAGCTTTTTATTGCCCACATCAAAGTTGCGCTCAGCAGATTTCAGCTTCCTTGAAAAGAATGCACAGGGATAAAGTTGCCTGGTTGACCATGACGCTGTGAAAGAACAGCTCCGATTCTACAGTTGGATGCATCCACTTCGATCATGAAAGGAAGGATAGGATCAGGATGCTTGAGAATCGGGCCTGTAGTAAAGCTGTCCTTGAGTTTGGTAAAGGTTTGGGTAGCCTCTTCAGTTCATTCGAGTTTAGATGGCTTGCTTTTTAATACTGATGTTAAGGAGGAGGCAATCAGACTAAAATTACGAATTAAGCATTGGTAGAAATTTGCAAAGCCAGGAAACCTCTGAAGTTCTTTTACAGTAGTGGGTTGAAGCCATTTTGTGACTGCTCTGATCTTGGAGTCATCCATTTCCACGCCTTGATGACTGATGTTTTACCCCAGGAAGGCTGTTTGCTTGTCATGTAACTCACATGCCTCTGCTTCTACATAGAGTTGGTTATCCAACAGGCGAGAGAGTACCGTCTTGATATGCTGGACGTGTTCAGATTCAGATGTGGAGTAAATTAAGATGTCACCCATGTATGCCACTACACACTGGTTCAGAAGATCTTGGAAGATTTCATGGATGAAGGACTGGAATACTGCTGGGGCATTGAAAGTCTATACGGCATGACCAAGTACTCATAGTGCCCCCTAGTGGTGAGAAAGGCAGTCTTCCACTCATCACCTTCATGAATCGAGGTCAAGTTTAGTATAGATCCTAGCCTCAAGTAGTTGTTCTAATGCTGAAGGAACCAGTGGAAGTGGGTAGCGAAACTTGACTGTTACATTGTTCAAACCTCTGTAGTCTATGCATGGCTGTAAGCCACCATCTTTCTTTTCCACAAAGAAAAATCCTGCAGCGGCAGGTGAAGTGGAGAGATGAATAGATCCAGAGTCCATAGCTTCTGTTATGTACTCTTCCAAGGCATGGCTTTCATTTCGAGAAAGGGAGAGAAAGGGAGTAGACTCTGCTTTTGGGTGGCATGGCATTGGGTAACAAATCGATAGCGCAGTCCCATGGTCGGTGTGGTGGTAACTCTATGGCCTTGATCTTACTAAAAACCTCACTGAATTATAGGTGGGAATCTTAGTAGTTTGATTAGTGTTAGGACCTTCAATGCTGGTCATACAGGGCTTGATGATGGCAGAGTGTATGCAATGAGTTTGGCAGAATTTCGACCCATGGTACCAGGAAAAAACTGGGCCATGAACAGATAGCCAGGGGTAGTCAAGGATAATTTCATGCCTGGGCGAGTCAATGATGTACAAGGAGATAGCCTCTTATTGGAAAATTTCAATATGGAGTTGAAGTGGTCCTGTTTGTTGGTTGATGCCGTCTCCTATGAGTGTGTTGTTAACAGCACTGATCTTGATGGGTGGTTGTTACGTCTCTTGGATATTAAAGAGTATAGGGGAAGACGCACATTTAAGATTTGTGAAGAATTTATAAGCTGTGGAAACAAAATACCCAAAGACCCAATTTCCAAATAGTGATATTTTATTTACAGTGGAAGCAAGACAATAAAACAACAACCCACCAGAACACAACTACTTATTTACACAAGAATCCACACACGAACCTCACCCCTAAGAGAGAGATGATTGAGTGGCGTCCGCGAATCCCTAATCTGAGGAAATAACGCTCTAAACTACAAAGAAAGAACTAAATGACTCAGCGGCTATAAAACGCCGAACTAATCTACTCTATTCTTTTACACAATGGGTGACGCACACTCTTCTGACTAGTGGACATAACAAGTAATTACCTGAGTGATGTTAGTGTATGTCACGTGACGTCTAACTATTCTCCCTCCTCGGGGTGATCGAATGACTGTCAAAATCACGCTTCAATTTAACTCAGCAGAGTATCTCACACAAACACTAACAACAGCAAGAAATAGCACAGCACCACACCATCTAACCAGCTCCTCTCGAAGACGGTGTCTCTTGAGTCCTTTATACAAATGATGGAGATGTTCCAACCGATGATTGGTCCCCTTGTTGTGACGTCATGAAAGATGGCGATCTTTGATTGGCGGCTTGGGTGGACATCATCCGGAACGACGGTGATGGACAGGATCCACAGCGAATGGGAGCTAGAAGGTGGACTCAAGCATTCATTGACAAAAAAACAACTTGTTAGGGTAAACGAAAAGAATAAGTACAACATTGGCCGTAACAGTGGTACACAGAGTTGAGCAGGGATGTTAAATTTCTGGTGGATGAGATTCACGCCTGCTCCAGAATCGATCGGCGCTGTTAAACCAATGACAGTACTTTCAGTAGCCAGCCGAACAGGAAAAGTCAATGATTTAGTCGCTAACGGAGAGAATTGGTAAACACTCACTCGGTTAGTAATCTTGTTGTTCTTCCGGGCTTTGTATGGGCAGGTTATACTGTGATGGCCTGTTTCACCACAATAGAAGCACAAACCGAGTAAACGTCGTCGAGATCTCTCTTCTTCAGTTAGTCTTAAGAAACCCAATGGCAGGGCTGGAATGAGTTTAGAGCGCTAACAGGTGATTGTGGAAAATTATCCTCTTGGGAGCGTTCCTCATGAGATTATCAATCTTGATAGCAAGTGTCAAATATTCAGAAAAGATACAGCCCTCGTTTGCAAGGTAGTTCAGCCTGTAGTTTGAGGTTCAAGCTTTGTTTAAATACAGCCTTTAAAGTAATGTCATTCCAACCACTTTGAGCAGCAAGTGTTCTAAACTCAATAACATAATCTGCAGCATTGTTGGTGCCTTCCACAAGTCCAAAGACATGCGGAATAAGTGAATTGAATAAGAACAATTGCCCATAGTGTTAAAGTGTGAATGTGTGTGTGAATGTTTCCCAGCGATGGGTTGCGGCAGGGAAGGGCATCCGCTGCGTAAAACATATGCCAGTGAGTTGGCGGTTCATTCCGCTGTGGCGACCCCGAAAGGGAATAAAGCCGACATGAAGATGAATGAATGAATGTTGGTGCCTTGACACATGTGAATGAGTTGTGTCAATATATTCAAAGTATTCTGTAAGGACGTGGAGGCTGAAGCTGTGTTGAAATCTATTCGCAGAAGTTTAATGAGAATACAGATCAGTAAACTTAATAAACAATCCAAACAGTTTTTTGCATACAACTGAACCTGCAGAAAAATAACATACATGATAGTGGTCAATCAAAATGGCACGGTTGGGGGTTGTGATTAGAACACAACAATCTTGGAAATCCTAAAATGATAACACAAAAAGTCCACAAAAACAATCTGGAAAAACAAAACATAGCAGGGAAAATTCATGTAACCCAATAAACAAACAAATAAACTGTAGAGCTTAATTATGTAAAAGCGGACAATGTTACATAAACCAGAGTTTCCATAAATGGAACGCCCCACCCCACCAATCCTCTCTCTCTGTCTCTGAAACACTAATACAAGAATAAAGGGGGAAATTTGAATAGCAAAATTGGGAAGGAACTTTTGCACTCTATTGTATGCTCTTCATACATAAAGCTCTTTCAAAGAAAATTGTCTCCAGACAAAGTTTAAAACTGTGAACACTGGAGAGTTTTCTAACATCCAGCGGGAGACGGTCACTCATAAAAACTACACCCTTTATTATGCTTAACTTAAATTCTTAATATATCCTAAACAAACCGATTAAAAAATAATTCAGAGTTTCATGAAGGTCAAAACCTGTGACCTGAATTAATAAACCTCATAGAACCAGGGGTGGAAACATATATGTTCACCTCCAAAGTTGGTCTGTTTTTAACACTGGAGTGAATGAGATCCTGCTCACTTCTGGAGTCAGCCTCAAGGGGTCAATCGAAGAACTACATTTCAGTCACATCTTATTGCCTGTTGAGAGTGAAGGCAGGTAGTTGACATTTGCTCTGGACTTATTGATGAATGGCAAGAAACATTTTTCAGCAAACTTCCAGACAAGCTGTGGGAGAAAAGAAAAGACAAATGTCTGGAAAATTCTAAATGCTAATACTAGGCTAACATTACATTGTCGCGTTAGCTTCAAAGTAAACATCATCTCACATGGCACAATAGCGTCTAAGACTATGAAAATGTCTCATCAACAGTCTTCAAAGACAATATTCATGAGTTAAACGATTGAGGAAAAAAATTGTAGCTGGCTACTCATTTAGTTGTCCGTGTGCTTTATTTCCAAACATGCCTTATAATGTTTTCAACATTTGCAACACTTAAACCTTTATTTTCATAAAAAAGCTAATAAATGTTTAGAATAGTCTCAGCTTACCGTGCTAAAGTGTGTAGACCAAGATTTCCTTTCCGTTTCTTCTGCAATGTGTTCAATTCACTGGCTGTGGTGCAGCTGACAAATTGCAGCAAAATGGCTGCCAAAGGCAAAATACAGTATTAAACCCCAGTTTACCTCAAAATGCAGTTTATCACCATATTTATTGTTTGCCATCAGATAATTCCCACAATGCAAAGCTAAATTCTGCTATTAACTTTAAGATGGGTTGGCAGCATTATGCTGGGTGAATTAAAGCATGTGAAAAATACAGCACAGTCTAACAGTGTGACTCTTTTTGAAATAGCTGCTACTTGTGTGATAAATCAATCAAACAAACACCCAACATTAAGAATAAATAAACTAAATTAAAATGAAATACAATAAATATAAAATAAAAATAATATGTTTAAATAAATGCAGTAACCAAATTAACAAGCCAGGGCAAAGTTAATGAGAACTAAAAACAGCACATGCCAACATGAGACTTGACAAGACATATTTCTTTCCTTGTGAAAGTTATTCCTCTAAGGTCCATACTAGCATTCTCTTTATTGTGTCCACTATAGCCACTAAAATGACTTATGAGTATTATCTTATCAAGACATGTTAGAGGTTGAAGACAAATAAAAAAGGAAATTAGCTTTCTGTGTGTGCGAATGCTTTAAACGAATGTGCCCGTAATGACAAAAGGACATTCAAATTGTTAGATTCGGTATTTTAAATCACAAGTTAATCTTCATACTGTGCAGAAAGAAATTTCTGGAGAAGATAAGGGTAGCGTGATAAATGTCCAATGGTAATTACTAGGACCAGCTCAAGACTTTAAGGGTCATGACCTTACTATATTTGCCCCTTCAGATTTCATAACCTGGAGTTTATAATTATAATTATAGCTTGATAAGAGAGGAGATGCACAAGAGAGAAGAATATATGAATGAAAAGAAAGAGGAGGAGCTGAAAATCCACTACACTCCTCTTTTGTTCTTCAGGGTTTTTTATTTTCAGATTAGAGTTCGAGTTTGCACAATGCTTAGACAAAGGTAAGGCATTTGAAAATATCATTATGTGTATTTCAACCCCTCAGGCAGTATGCCAAGATCAAATTATAGCATTATCATGCGAGAGTGCAATGTGTTGGTAATTAGAGAGAAACTCCCCCCTCGTCCAAATGGATGCACTATGATAATTACTTGCACAGGCTGAGGACAGCACTCTTCTCTTAATTAAGTCTTGCAAGAATTCTTACCCTAGCTGACTATTTTAAGAGGTCAAAAACCACAGACACAAAACCAAACTTTAACACTTACGGATACCTAAATCTTGTTACCTGATAATGTATTTTCTTTTAACAGGAGAGACAACAGTAAGAAAAAAACATGTTATTTCTTTGTACCTTAAAAAAACAGATACACTACTGTATGCAGCTTCAAAGATTATGAAAGTTTTCCAAAAAATCTTGGATGTTTTTAATCGCATGTCTGTTCAAGTCTTGATTCTTGAATTTTTCTATGGATACACTTCCTTTTTTAAGTTTTCCTTTTAAAAGTTTTTAGTGTTATCAGTCATGTGACCTCATTCACATGACTGGTAGCTGCCTTTATTCTGCATTTTGTGTTTTAGCACATTTCCCTTGTTTAGTTTAATTGTTCGCCTTAGTACATTCAGAGTTAGGTCAGTCTCTTGCAGTGTACTTTTTTACTTTTGTTCTCTGGTGCTTTTTGATCTTTAGTAGTTTAATGCTATGTGGACTGTTTTCAAGACAATTGAGCTCAGACCTCCTTTTCTGCATCTTTCTGCATTCTTTTCCTTTCTGACACCAATTTTTGGATTGCTGACTAAAAGGCTAAATAGAACAAAAAAGCTCAAAGGAACAAATATCTTCTATTTGTTATGAGTCTTATATTTGTTGAATGAAGAATGAAGTAAAGGGTTGCACAACTTTCAGACACGGATATTCAGTTTTGTTTCAGTTTTTGCTCAGTAGCTCACAGCAAGAGCGAGTAAATCAGCAGAATGTTCCTCCGTGGATGTGAGAAAATGGAATTTACTCACTTATTCCACTGCAAATATCCACCAAAGTTCAAATATTTAATCATGAGACATAAAACACAACACTGCATTATCCACATTGCTACAACACAGTATCCATAACACAAAAATGACTGTTACCTTTTCTCTGACTAGATTCAAGATTGCCTCTTCCCTTTTATTTAACATGTAAATCATTTACAAATCACACAAGATCCATTTTGGTGGGATTTATGCCTTGAGGATGACTAGCAGATTAGCTGATTGAATATGTTTTTTAAATATTAATACATATTTTAATGATGTAACATGGCAGGATTTGTAAAAAGCAAGATAAAAGGCTCAACACTACCTAAAACCTACTGATAAAGGAGACTACAAAATACTGGAATTGCATTGTATAGAAATACATTAATCACTGAAAGAATAGGTGTTTGCTCAGTATTTCAAGAATCTTATATTAAAACACTTCTCATCATTACAGGAAATCAGAAGCCAAACTGAAGAAATCCATTCTTACAGCAAGACAACATTAATCTGAATGAGATTCCATTGGTTACATTTAAAAATCAACATGGTACCACTACTAGTATAATCTATAGAGTGTTATTCCCTGAAACCTAAAATTAATTATTCACATTAATTCATCATTAAACAGCATGGGTCATACAGTAAGTGATTTCAAAGTGAGCCTACTTTTTGTCAATGAGCTTCTAGTTATTCCCATCACCAAGCCAATATTTTCGGAGACAGCCAAATCTACTGTAGCAAGAATTAGATTAGAGTTTATAATACAATGAGCAGTACCCAGTGAGGGTGGAGGATAATGCCTTGCATGTCAATGTGTGCACAATCAAATGAGCCTCAGATGTCGTTATCAGATGATATTGCCCATGACAGTTTAAAATGCTTGCATTCGGAGTAAGAAGTACCCTGGTGAAAACAAAAATGAGCTATTTGTAAACGAACTAGAGTGATGTTGCTTGCAAAGAGCTTGAAATCAAAGACATCATAACGTGCTTAAACTACAGAAGGAATCAAACTATGCTCTTTTGATTTTAGATAGCATATTTTAACATTTTGTTATCATAACCAACAGTCCATTTAACCTTTAAACATGGCCGGATACATGTTTATTTGACCTTAAAATGTTATATAAACATTTACAAGGCAGATCAGATTGAGGAAAACCTACTCTACCTCTACCTCTTTTCTCTACCTACTCGATATCAGGCCAAGGACGTAAACTTAATCAATTACTGTCTGTAAGAAAACATTCATTCATCTTCATGTTGGCTTTCTTCCCTTTCGGGGTCACCACAGCGGAATGAACCGCCAACTCTCTGGCATATGTTTGACGCGGCGGATGCCCTTCCAGCCGCAACCCATCGCTGGGAAACATTCACACACACATTCACTCTTTAACACTATGGGTTCTTACCCAATTCACTTATACCGCATGTCTTTGAATTTGTGGGGAAACCGGAGCACCTGGAGAAAACCCACGTGATTACGGGGAGAACATGCAAACTCCACACAGAAATGCCACCTGCCCCAGCCGAGCCTAGAACCAGCGACCTTCTTGCTGTGAGACGACCATGCTACCCACTGCGCCACCGTGACGCTGTAAGAAAACATATTTTTGAAAGTTTTTTTTAATGCATTCATTTATCTCTTTTTTGTTTTTGGTACATGTGTCATTTTCTTGTTTGGGTAATATTAAAGTTTGTTTAAGGGTCCTTCATATGCACAAGTATTTCCTATAGCTTAACTTGCTCACAAATAAGTGTTATGTAAGGGAAGTGCTTACATGTCTAACAAGTCTCTAATTACAAAATGACTCAATATAATTTGTATTATATTTAAGCTTTAATTATTGCTTAACTTATGCACAATTGAGAGTTGTTAACGTATTAAGACATTCTTTATTAAGAACTAATTTAGTTTATAGTTTACATAATACATCTTAATATCATTTTCTTCAAGCATGCTTAACTTGCACACAATTAAGAGTCAGTCAATTGCCAACCCACTATTAATTAAGGATTATCTGGGTCTTCAAGACACAAATTTAACGTAAATAACTTTTGAATCACCAGCTAAGCACGAACAACTGAAAAATTAAAAAGGCCTTTTTACAATTTAACCTAACAGTTGTTAATGCGTTTAATGTTCATTATGCTTTACACTTATATGTAGATAAACAGTGCTCAAAAGTGTCCTATTGTATTAATAATCAAAGTTCTTTAGTGTTCTCAGACTCACTGAAAGAATAAGCTAACAATTAAGTCTTAACTACCCAATTCCCACACCAGACTTTCCTTTGTGTTGTCTGATTGTTTCCCTTTATTAAGTCCCATGTTTTGTCAGTGTCTTTAGGTCACATTCCTTTACTTGCATTCTCTGCTATAATTGAGCCTAACAGAAGCTATTGTCAAATATTAACATGGACATACACTGTTGAAGCCTTTCACCCTAAATGTGTTTTCTACAACGTTCGTGAAATTTTGTAGTGATATTTTCAACTCTCTCATCTATGATCAACAATATACACAATTAAGCTATAGTATATTACAAAATAAAAACCCTCACATTCACTAAAAATGCTCTCATCATCCAAATATGTCGGCATTAATGTCATGACAAAAACAAGGGATGCTGCCTTAATTTAGGCATTTATGACATACTCTGATTATTGTACTTCAATAAAGAATGTCTTAAGAATAACAGTTTTTTTTTCAGGAGACATCGGGAAAGACCAGGATAAGAGATTAGAAACAGGGAGCCAAGAGGACGATGGAGGAGACTGGAAGACTGAGATTTCTTCATTCAAGTGAAGGAGACTCGGAATGGAAACCCAGAACCTGTCCAAATGTCAGCCAGAAGATGGACAATGCCAGACACTGGGTGCAGGCGATGTAGATATTTATTGCATTCCAGGTGATGGAGTCCAGGCTGTGACACAGAGGGAGCTGATTCAATAAAGAGATCTATTGCAGGTGAGATTGTTTATGGTAACGAAGGGGAGAGTGAACGCAATGACACATCAGGGAAACAAAAGAAATGTAACCTCTAACAGAGCAGACATAAAATAACATATACAAGAGTTCCCAGGGGCTGAACCTGACACTGTTTCAGATACACATTAAATACATAGTACTTCTTATCATTTTCAAAGCAGCCTGTGCTGTATATTCCTGACAGCACTCACATCATCCTTCTCACACACTAGAGTTTGGTGATTCAGGATCGTTTGACAGTCCCTAGTTAGCAATTTAAATGGGTGAAGATTATTTTTATTCTACAACATATAAGTAAACATGTTATAATACCGCAAACGTCAATATCTAATTATATAATTTGCATTGTCTTCATTTTGTGCCATACTTCAAGCTATTGTGAAGCTGTCTTGAGTTAACACAAGTTAATGCACAATCTATAAAATAAACGTGGGATTTTTATTGCATTAAAAATGTAATAAGCTTCTCATCAAAACAGAAAAGTAGACAAGGAGATCAGACTCAAATAAATCAAATACATTTTTTTATCTTGATTTCAGTTTATGCTTGTATTGCTGCAATTTTGAGTTTCTGGATGTTTGTTCAATTGAACCTACGTTTGCTAAAAATCAATGTCCTGTAATCTCCAATCCTTAAACAAGAAATGAACATCTATCAAAACATTTATCAAACATTTATCAAAACCTTTTACTTAGTAAGTAGAACCTCACTCACTTTTTGTATAAATATCTTAAAGCATATGTCAAAGGCACTCGAGTCATACATTTTGTAGAAGCCAATCTAGTTTGCTTTAAAGTAATATAGGACATGCTGAATAGTGTCGTTTTCCAAACTATTGTGTTTTTCACAGTAAAATCTGGTGACAGCTTCTTTTTTTTGGTCACACATGGAGAAGCCATTGTTTTTGGTGATGTCAGTTGTGTTAAGGAAGTTATTCCCTTTCCAAACTCTTCAGTTGTCCGGAATGTTCTGGAAATGTGTATGGTAACAGTGTGAAAATCCCTTCTAATGCTTCGATTACTAAGGCTCTTATTGGACAGAAGTGCTCTGGAGAGTGTGATCCATGCATTTATTAGTTCATATGTTGACTACTGTAATTAATTTAATTATGGTATAAATAGGTTAATTTTGGCCAGGATCCTGTACAGAACACTGCAGTCCATTTTTAATTTGAGAGGAAGGTGTCATATTACATGAAATACAATATAAAATGCCATGCTTTGCTTTTATTTCTTTAAATAGTGATGTGCATTCATACATTGTTGACTTGTTGGCGATGCACACTCTCAGGTGTTCGTTGCCAGTGAGTTGCTTCTAACTGCACAGGATGAACAACAGGTTGTAGGGTGGCCTTGCTTTTAGTGCAGTTGCCCCTCAACCGTGGAACTCACTTCCTAGTCTTTAAGTTCTCAATGGACTTGACTATTTTTTTAAACAAACCTTAAGACACTATCTTCCTGCTCTTATTCTACCTTACCTTAAGGTTTTGGGTAAGGTAGAATAAGAGCAGGAAAATAGTGACCAATATTGTGTTCTATACTCATATACTGTTCTGCCCAGTATTACTTTTATGATTGTGTGTGTTTTCCCTGTTGAGTGTCCTGTTTGACTTTGTTGGTGGTGTGTGGCGGTATATATATTTTGAAATGAAGTGAGAATACTTATATTTTGATTTTTTGTTTGTTTGTTTTTATAACATTTTTAAATAAAAACAAATATAATCCTTACAGCTATCCTAAAGGGGAATCATCCAAATATTCCACTGAGGAGTTATTAGAATTGAGTGTTATTGGATTGAAAAGAGGTAAAGCGTTCTGGTTTGGATGATGTGATGGAGACTGGAAGAGAAGAGGGTTTGTATTGAGGGAAGGTATAGGATAGGAGGTGCTATTAATGATTGGATTATTAGTGAGATGCAGTGATCAGCAAAAACAACATTGACAGAAAAAAAATCTAAAAAAAAACATGACAGCCAAGTTTTTAAATAGCTATACAGGTTCAGAAAACTGGTACATGCTTTTATATATTTTTAACAAGTACATTTTAAGTTAAAACTGCATGATAGCAAGAATCCTATAAAAACTATAGAATTTAACACGCAAAGGTGTGCATTTTAAATCATTTTACTCAACATCTGTTCAAAACCCACATACACAGATTTACAGGCATGTGTTTATAAAGCTGTATTATTTCATAGTAAAGTTCATAGAAAAGAAGTGTGGGTTTATCCATGACAACCATTTTCTGTATAGTGTTGATTATGAATGCTTTCATTTGGAATACTTTACTCTAAATATATACATTTTTCCCTCCCATGTACTTTTATCCAAAACAAGAAATACTGTTATGTGTTACATATTTGTTGCAGTGTAGTTTTTATTTACAACGTTTTATAACTGTTAACTTCACAAGCATTTAATTGGTATATAGTGTCTTAATTTGTCTTAGAAAACCATATATTGGCATATTTGGAGTGAATATGAAAGAGTTCAGAATCCAACTTTTTACTTTTTTCCATTTAAAAATATACATACTGATTAATTGGGCTTGCCATATTTATTTGTTTGTTTGTCTATCAATCCACTACAGCTCTTTTAAATTTCATAATTATTTCTTTCAAACCTTTTAAAATATAAGCAACGTATTTGAAAGCACATCTCATTAAAGGTCCCAAAAGAGTTTTGCAGCATCAAGAGATTGACAGCAGACTGATCTCAAGAAGAGTACCACAAACAAACCCGCAGCATGGGAGGCAGACAGGCATCAAAGTAACAATGACAGCATATTGCGGTTTCAGTAGCAGTCTGAGACAGTGACATAAAACAAATTGTGAGTACATGACAGCTTCCATCACTTTGAAACTCAAAATGGCATATTTCCTGTGTTTAGTTCTGAATGTTTTCCTCTGATCAGCAAAGTTAAAAGCACTGGAGCAATAGTAACTTTAAAATAAAACAGTTAGAAATGTAAAAAGAACTTTCTCTAGCGTTCACACTTGTCCATATGGATGTGCTGTTCTTTAAATAAAAGACTCACACTTCAGTTTTAATGTGTTAATTCACACTCATTTTCACTTGCTGACTTCAGACTTCGTGGAAATCAGAGGGAAGGGGGTGGCTCAAGCTATGAAAGCCCTTGTGATAAATGACATTGGAGGTGAGGTGAGTAGATGAGAGGCTAGGGAGGAGGAAGGAAGTGCTCTCTTGCTCCACTGATCCTCCCTGGAGAGGTGATGGTGTCAGTATTGACAGAAATGCCTCTTTCATCTCTCTACTGACCACACTGAGGTAAGCAATTAAAGCTGCCAGTCATAATGTAGCCCACAATACTAAAATTATCATATTTGAAAACACCTGAGTGGGATGTCACCTTTAAAACCTGTGAATAGAAAGAAACTTTTCAAGGTAATGAAATTAGCATAAACCAGTAGTGGACAGGTCCAGAGAGTGCTCCAAACAAGCTAATAAAAAGGGTGGAGTGGAAAACAAGTGAACACTTGATGGAAATCTGCATTTGCTATAAATACAGAATATTAGGACAGCTATAAACCATGTGATCAACTTAATAATGTTCACATGACAGGTAGTGTGAGGGATCACAGAACGAGATGTATCAGTAATCTTTAACCTTTTATTAAAACCAAAGATATGTCCTTTTAAAAGGGCTTAGTATGCTTATCTTGTTCCATGTGATGATTACTTCAGATCGGCAATGCTGCAGGATCATTGGGATGAGTATAGCGTGTAGAGTTGATAACCGCACTGGAAATGATGTAGAGCTTGACAGAAACGGAGTCAACTGGAGATAACACAGGTTCGTAGTCAAGCGGGCAAAGGGAGTGCAGGGTGATGGTGACATCGTGGCCCGGGGACTAATGAGTGGTGGAAACTTTCATCGTGAAGGTGCTTGGATTGGTATGCAAATGTTTGTGCATGGAACACTTGATGAGCTCCTGATTTGATTCAGGTGCACGTTGCTCATCAGTTGCCGGGTAGGGTAGCTGACGTCATCAAATGTTTGCTGTTATTTTTTGGAGCATGGGACATATTTCCACTGTCTGCTCACCTTTTTGTCACAACAGAATATGAACATTCAAACAATAGAAAAAAAGCTGACAGTAAAAAAAAAGAATTATTAATATAATTATGATATTATTTATAATATTTATATAATTATGTCTAGATGTATGTATATAACTGATTGATTACAACTTTGACAATTCCATTTGAGCAAAGAGATTAATAGCTTGTTTCTAATGAAAGAGGCATTTTAGAAACATACCGAAAGTTCATATGAATGATGACAACAGAAACACGGATGATTGCATAAACAAGAAGGATTGTCTTAGCAGCGAACTCCAACGACACCATATAGAGCAGAGGAAGACAGTCCGAAGAGTGACTATCAAAAATTTCCCATCAAATTCAAGAAACCCACAAACAACAGAGGACCGATGGCAAAAGCTCTTTGGAGCTCATCACCATAAAAGTTTCAATTGAGAGAAAAAGCGTTCAGCAGCATTTCCAAAGCCCAGCATCGTATAATGTCAGTGAGATTAGATTCTAACAGAGATTTTGGAGAGGACGTTGCTTGTTAGAGCACCTCAATGTTCAAGTGGCCTGTCTTCTCTTTTATTATTATGCTAGGGAAGTCTCTGTAACATTTGCATTAAGTCTTTGTTGTAAATGTCAAAGACGAAATAAATTGGTCTACAATTCTTTCTGAATTTTGAGGGAATAATCTTCTTCTATTACTTCTCCTTCATATAAGCATGCATTGTGTGTCAAAAGCTTTTCTTGCATTTGGAGTCAGAACTAAGAAGTTACGTGTAGCACTCTCAAATGGCTTGACTCTTCCATGGCACTATTCATTCATTCATTCATCTTCATGTCGGCTTTATTCCCTTTCGGGGTCGCCACAGCGGAATGAACCGCCAACTCACTGGCATATGTTTTACGCAGCGGATGCCCTTCCCTGCCGCAACCCATCGCTGGGAAACATTCACACACACATTCACTCTTTAACACTATGGGCAATTGTTCTTATTCAATTCACTTATTCCGCATGTCTTTGGACTTGTGGGGAAACCGGAGCACCCGGAGAAAACCCACGCGATCACGGGGAGAACATGCAAACTCCACACAGAAATGCCACCTGCCCCAGCCGAGCCTAGAACCAGCGACCTTCTTGCTGTGAGACGACTGTGCTACCCACTGCGCCACCGTGACGCCTCCATGGCACTATTTATGGGCTTAAAGAAAATAACAGAAATTACTTGCTATGACTCCTATGCTAAATTTAAAAATATACATGAAAAGCTTAAATGTTTTCAAAAATGTTGAAGTAGCGAATTTGTCAAGCTTCTCAAAGTACAAAAACAAACCTGTAACTAATCTGGAAATTTTAAACATCTGGCTTGAAATGGTGTTAAAAAACAGGACATCATAATTTTGGTAGTGCATCATAATAACTATACACACTAAAGTTACAAAAGTTACTTAGTGTGATAATACATGCTTTATCAAGATCTATTTCTACCATAACTCATGAATAATTTAGTTAGTTATAAAACATTTACTAGCTGCCAGTTAATAGTTTTTTTTTGATAGTCATCTATTTGTAAAATATTGAGTGATGAAAAGAGATTGTATTCACCCAATTTTATTTATGTTAATGTAGTATAGGAGTTGATTTATGACTGTATAATTCGACAATTATTACTATTTTAATAAAAACAAAACAATATTTTTTAAAAATTTGTTTCGCTAATTTTTAGTTTTCAAGTTTGTCTTTTTTCCTAACACAATCTCTGGAAAAACATCCAGACCATATTACCTATAATTTCTTCAGCAGCCCTCCAAATCCACTCCTTTCTAAACCTAAACATCAGAGAACTCTATATATATATATATATATATATATATATATATATATATATATATATATATATATATATATATATATATATACTGTTTTAAAGTGCCTAAATAATAATAAAAATAAACAATATGTGATTTTATACACAATCCATGTTACATGTGTCCATGTTTATACACAATAATGCATGTTAACCATACATTGTTTTTTGCAATGCCCATGGGTGAAACACAGTTACTCCTATTTCTGTAACAAGCATTGAGCTTTGTTTAGTCCCATCTGAAACAATACTTGAAAAGACAGACATTGTTTGCTAAGAAATTAAACTATAAACTCTAAATAGAGTTTCATCCATGCATCCATTGTTGAGTCTGGATTTCCAATCGATTTGTAAAAAAAGGTAAAGTTTTCCTAGAAAAGCTCCAGCCATAAGAGAGCTACAATGAATCATATAAAACATTAGACCAAAAGCCATGTTGTATTATCTCTCTAATGCAATATAAGCTGATATAGCACATATTCCAACAATGGTATCAAGTTTAGCTTATAAGTATGGTCTGTTTGCACTTCCCCTACAATAACTATAACTACTGCAAACAAAAATTCTCTCCCTCTGAATCACTTACATATTGTACTCTTCCGTAACTGACTTCCGCTGCATGAGTGGCTTCATTTATTTATGGAAGTCTAAATAAATATACACAGTTATTTATTTATGTAAGCTGGAGAATAAAACTCATTTTCCATTTATGGAGTTCCACGAATCAAGCATAGCAGGGCCAGGAGAGTTGCCAGGGGGCTGACCAACACTGGTCAAGAGTTCAGGCCCCTGGCGTGGCCCAATCTATCATGATCAGAAAGAAAAGGAAGAGGAGGTGGACAGGAAGAGGCAGAGATGAGTAATAAAGGAGTCAATGGTGTCAGGTTACACAGGAGAGATTCTAGCATGTCATTGATTTGTGTAAACAGCGTGTGATTGTGTGCATGTGCATTCATCTTTCTTGTAAAACGAATTTTGATGTCATTGTCGAGTTAAATTAAAAAGGAATTTGATTAATCTATTAAATGTGCCAGTAAACTGGGTTGTTTAAAAAGTTTCTTAGAATGATTAAATGATAGTGATTCCTTTTTTTCAATTGTCATTTTAAATGACTAATTTCAACACTCTTCTTGATTCTTCTTAATTTTTAGCTAAACAGTGTCTCTTCTATTAAATTAATACAATATAAGCAGTAGACCTGTTTGTATTCAAAAACAGTTGGCCTTTAATCACATCTCATTTACAATGTCAGCTTTGTGTTGCAATGTTGTGAAGAGGGAAATAAAAACCATGACCTCAAGATTTGTATTGTATATTCATATTCAATAAATTAATTAATTTTATTATTTATATTATTTTATATAGCGCTTTTTTAGCAGTTGCTTTCAAATCAGCTTCACAAAGTCCTAGTGTGGATCAGCTAGTGTAAATAGGAATTCCCTATGTGAGGTCTCTGGGAACCTTGCTGACTGAGGCAGATGCTGGTCACCTCCCCAAAATAGAGAATATACAAATGTAGCGCTCAGACACCATGTCCGTTTGGACAAATACCAAGAGACAATTATTTGAATGGTAGATTAAACGGATATGTTTTTAATTTAGTTTTGAACTCTGTGAGGGTAGCTGTGCTCCGGACAACATCCGGGAGTTTGTTCCAGAGCTTCGGGGCTTTATACGAGAACCCTCTTCCCCCTCTGCTGGATTTACTAATCTTCGGAATAATCAGTAGTCTTGGTTCTTGTGATCGAAGAGAGCGACACAGAATTTATTGTGACAAGAGACTCAGACAGGATGGAGCCAAGCCATTTAGGACCTTAAAGGCAAGGAGTGGTATCTTATAGGCAATATTTTACAGGAAGCAAATGAAGAGAGCACAGAACCAGTGTAATGTGATCATATTTCTTTGTTCTTTGAGAACTCTAGCTGCTGCGTTCTGGACTACCTGTAATTTATGTAGTGCGGCGGCTGAGCAGCTGGCTAACAGAACACAATAATAATCCATTCTGGAGGTCATGAATGCATAAACTAATTTTTTGCGTACTTTAGCAATGTTCCTGAGGTGAAAGAAGCCAGCCTTAGTAACATAAGAGATATGGCTCTTAAACGTCAGAAATGAACAGTGTGTCCCCACAGCTCCATATTTAAAACTGAGAGATTATGTAATTTCCTTTAAGAGCCAAAAATAATATTTAGCATAAGGAAATTGTAATTCCTCCAATAACTGATATCAGCGACACATTCTTAGATCTTATATAGCTTTGAAAAGTTGTTAGGTTTTGCTGAGATATCATCTGCATAGCAATGGAAACTAACCCCAAGTCTTCTAATAAGTGTAAATTGAGAATAGGATGGGTCCTAGAATAGATCCTTGAAGAACTCCATAATCTATTACTATTGTGTCTGATGAGTCTCCATTTAAATGAACAAACTGACTTGGATCAGAGAAGTAAGAGTTAAACCATCCTAGAGCCTGGTCCTGGATGCCTACATCATTCTCTAGTCTCTCAAGGAAAATCCATTAATATATTGTATCGAAGGCTGCACTGAGATCTAGCAGAACTAGAAGAGAGATATTTTCTCTCTTTTTTCATTTGAAATTTTAACCAGCGCAGTCTTTGTGCTGTGATGTGGTCTGAATCCAGATTAAAGATCATCATAAAAGTTGCTCTTGTGTCAGAAGGTGCTGAGCTGCGCTATTACAACTTTTTCTAATATTTTTTGACAGGAACGCAGGGTTAGAGATTAGTGTATAGTGGGATATTTCAGTAGGATCTAGATGCGTTTTCTTGATTAGCGGTTTAATTACTGCATCTTTGAGCTGTTTAGGAATGTAACTTAGCGATAAAGATGAGTTTACAATATTCAGAAACAGTCCTTAAGCTATTTGTAGTAATTCTTTTTTTGTTGGTACAGGATCGAGAGAGCACGTAATTGATTTAGATGCTGTTATTATTTTAAGCGTTTTTTTTTCTGTTTGAAAAGTTTTGCAGCGAGTGAGACAAAGGCATAGAATTTGAGTTAAGCTGCTTAGATTGAATACGAGTTTTAGCGATTTGGCATCTAATAGGTTAAATGGTTTTTGAGAAATAATTAATAAAATCATTCACTGCTACATTGTACAGCTGCATTTGAATCTCACATCGCCACACTCACGTCTCATCTTCTCTGCCAACAATTCTGTTTTGGGGTTTACCACGAGGTATCAATGCACTTGCAGTGGAATGGGGAACTAAAGGCACTTACAAATTTGATGCTATTGACTTCTAAAAATGTTTTTGTTTTCCATTACAGTTTTCTTTTCGTCCCTCATTATTATAGCTATATCTGGAGGAAATATGGGCTCATGGATTTACAAATGTAACACCACGCCAGCAGAGGGAGCCCTCACCTGAATATTGACTGGCTTCACTCCCTCTGCTTCTTCTGCTATCACTTCCTGTTTGGCAGCCATTAAAGCATGGCCATGGCCAAACAGACTTTGCAAAGTATTGCCAGTTCTGCTGCCTTACCGAGCAGTCCTTGTCGACTTGTTTGGATTACCACATGTATGACCTTTTTGCCCGCCTCTCTAGTTTTTGTGTGTTATTGCCAGTTGGCTTGTTTATTAAGTTTACTGATCTGTTTTGTCATTAAACTTCTGCAAATGGATTTGAACACAGCTTCAGCCTCCATGTTCTTACAACTAATTGGTACCTTGGTTATGCAGTTGAGCTACCATGTGTCTTGCTCCTGTGCTCAATCTTGATATGACAACAACATTTCTTTGTCAACCCCATCTTGGTAGCTGTTCCTCACCAAGTTTTAGCCTCTTATATAGCCAATCAAGACTGGGTTTCAACCAACACGTGACACTGAAGATCAATACTGACTATAATCCTACAAAACCTATAACTATGTGCAGGTGTATCTATAAGATTTGATAAAGATTTCTGCAAAAAAAAGAAGTCATTCTCTTTTTTTCCTTTTCATGGTTTTTATTTTGGTTACATTAAAAAACATTCTTAAAATGATAATCATTGCTAACATAATTGGCATCAAGTGTGCATTTTTTACAACAACATGAGTATAATATTGAATAAAAACAGATTGCCGCTTTCTTTCTTGGATAATCGTCATGATCTGGGGACGTACTTTTACATTCGGTTCTCGCAAGCGTGAAAGTGAGTGAACAAACTGATTTTCAGCAGGTCAAAGAGGAGGAGATCCGAATGAACTTTTGGAGTCAATATGAGCTTGAGTAATGTTTGTTGTGAGAAGGAGCTTTTTTCCAAGAAGTTGTCTGAATATCAAAAGCAAGCCGTCTCTCATGTCTGGAATACAACTCTTTATGTGTTTGCTCGGGACCATGCTTTTTACTGAAAAAGACACCACTGGTAAACTTTTATGAATGTTCTTCGTTCTGTGCTTTGTTTGGAATAGAAATTGATAAGAATCAACCTGTGAACCTCACTTTCAACACACTGGAATAATTTTTTGGATTTGCTCAGTGCCCTGCTTTGACTGGAATGGAGGCTGCAATGATATATTTACTGCAATTGTAAATGTATTTTCAACACATTGGTGCTGGCATGAACTCAAAAATGTCCATTAAAAAGAGGAAATCGTGCCAAACTTATAACACGGTGGCACTCTTATCTGGTGATCTTTTATGTGGATATGCTCTGTGCCCTCCTTGACTAGAACAGAGCCCACAACTTTAACTCTAGTACAAATTTAAGAAAAGGTGCCAAATTAAACAATATTTGTGTCACACCTGGAAAAGTTAACTTTCTTTTCCCTCACATGACCCGCTCCCCAGCAGGTAGGTACTAAAATCGTAAGCATAATGTGAATGTGAAACAAGTGAGCAGGGTGAAGACCATAATAAGGTGGCAAGCACTCAAACAAGGTAATTAGGGTAATTAAAAGGAGAACACTTCGAATCACAATAAAGTTACTTCCTGGTAAGAAAATGCTAAATTGGCAGATAGTTATCTGTAAAACGTTGGACTGTACTACAAGACCAAGGAAATCACATAACTGAAAATAACTACAAAAATAAATAGAAATAAGACAATTTAAACAACCACAGAAACCAAATATGAGAAAACATTAAATAGGACCTGATATACATGTTCAAACTCAAATATTCCTTTAAAACAAATGCCATAATAGTTACTTGTATTACTTTTATAATTGTAATCATCATCAAAAAAAAGAAACATGTGAGTTTTCAGTATTGGGTTCACACAAAGGGGATTGACATTTGTCACTTGAGGTTTTTGTAAAGATTAGCAAAATAACTGCAACATTGTTCGAAAATCATTGTATTTAATCTTTATTTGGTTAGCTGGGTACTTTTTACATAATCAGTCAGTAAAAATATGTTTTTTTTCCTCAAGGGCATAAGAAACTAATTTCCAAACACCAGAACACGTTCTTTTTGAATACACATCAATGTGCATGCTATCTAAAGGTTAGGAAGTTCATTTTAACAGTAATCATTTGGTTTATTATTGCATTACTTATTAATTAAGTTTGGCTAAAGTTGTGACTATAAAATAAGTGTCCATGGGACACAGAAGAAAAACTCTTACCATCACAAGAAGTAAGAAATTATAGCATTCTTAAGCTGCAGAACTGTCTTTAGCACTAACTCTAACATTCACTTACTACACTCCGGCTGCTTAGAAGTTATACAGAAGAAACGAGACCACAGCATTCATCATTTAAACATCATTACCATATTTCACTATCTTGTCTTTTAGAGGAGAAAGAAAGTCTAGCACTCAAACCCTATGTAGAGCCACTTCATGGTTATTTTAAATTAATTAACCTAAAATGGCTGTGCAGCCTTTCGCCTTAGCATTTTAACTGCTAATGATTGAATCTGTCTGTAAGTCAGTCAATCATTCTGTCAATCAAGATTTTTTTTTTTTCATTTAATTTGGCAAGGCTGAACAAGCACTGCCTTCCTGTCTAGTCTACCCACTGGATAAAATAAGGCAAATGAGAATATTTAAAATACAATCAATTGTTTGTTTGTTTTTTCAAAATTAATTTTCATAATACTTTGTAACTGTAAAATCAATACATGTTGAAATGTTCAAGACTAATTCATTGGCTCTATAAATATTTTAAACATAAACTGTTTTGTTTACCAAATCAAATCTTTGTGTGAAGTTGTGAAATAATAACACACTCGTGAATCTAAATTTAAAATGTACTAACTAACTCAACTATTTAAATGTCGAGGAACAAATCCAATTTACCCTTCAGTAATTTTGACATTTTAGAATTTAAACTATTCAAACACTGAGGTTTACATTTTTTTTATTAATTTCAACATTAAAAGAATTGTATAATCTAAATCAATGTTCATAACACATAAGCACATTATAGTTAATTATGATGATCTGTGTAATGACAAGCAGAAGTTTTGATTCATTGAAATCTTTACCTGTGGGAAAGGGGCATATCATGTCACTTTGCGAACCAAAATATGTCCCAAAGGCACATAAAGCAGCAATCTCACCTAGTGATACGAGTGAGGAACAAGTGAAGAGGAGCAACCCTTAAGAGATGAATGATCAAGCTTAAAATTTATCCTATTTAGTTATGCATTTGGCAGAAGCTTTTGTCCAAAGCGACTTACAGTAGGGAAGAGGCAATATGCAATTTGTTACAAAGTCAAAGTCTAAATCAGCTTGCTCATAACAGAAGTTGTATCAGCTGATCAATAAGCCATAGCAGAAAGAAAATAAAGACAGAAGAGGAAAAAAGTTAGAATTTATCTTTGTTTAAATGTAAGTCGCTTTGGACAAAAGCATCTGCCAAATGCAAAAAAAGAACTCGTCTTATACTGAGACTAACAATTACAATAAAAGACGAGGTTCTGTTAGTCACTGTTAATACTCCACAAAGGAAGTTCTATACTCCTATTGATTGGTTGACAGACTGATTGAGTTAATATTTTTGTGTTTATGAGTGAATTCCCTTGTGAATAAGATTTACCTAGCATCACATTTACTCTTGTAAAATTTGAATTTTTTTTTATTGAAAGGTGTAGATTTATACAGAAAGATGGATTTTTACACTGCAATAAGCTATATGTGTACTTCCATTTATCTCTGTGATCACATTGACATGAATATTCAATTTCTACTAATTGACTTTTCAAGACCTTACTCAACAAAATAACAACACCATTCACAGTACCGCTGCAGATGACTTCATTGTATAATGAGACATTAGAGGTCATTTCCTTGCTTTATGGCACATTTCTAGAGAGACACTGCACTCTTCACCCTCCAAGTGCTCATGCCAGTCTAGTTTTGCTGATGTTATTTCATTATAAATGTGTCCACAGTTTTCCCCATTTCTTTTTAATGTTGAAAATTATGTGATGTGTTAAATAGTTGTCATCTAAAATCACTGTAATTGTTCCTATACATTCTTTCTTTTTGCTATAATTAACATTCATTTTATTGTAAAAATGAATTAGGATATATTTTGTTAAACGTTGTAAAGAGCAGATAAATACTACAATAATGATAATGAGCAAAATGTTATTAAAAACAAAACTTTACTATGCTAAAGATTGTCTAGTTTTGGTAATGAATAAAAACTATGTTTTAGCTACATTTATAAGCAAAAAAGATTTCTGGTAATTGGAATACAATTAATAAACAAAAATGAGTTCAATGTATTGTGTTTTCATTTTAGTATAAAAATTTTTTTGTATGCATTACTGGGACATTGAAATACAAAATGCTTCTTTGTTCAATTTCAGCTAAAATGCTTTTAACAATGAGTTATCCAGATTACTATAAAAATAAACTTTATCTTTTAAAAAAGGGTGAAAAAACCCTTTGTGGCTGGAAGGGCATCCGCCGCGTAAAACATATGCCAGAGAGTTGGTTGTTCATTCCGCTGTGGCGACCCCGAAAGGGAAGAAAGCAGACATGAAGATGAATGAATGAAAAAAACCTTGAACAGGTAAATGTGTTGCTCAAACTCAATAAAGCGATGACTTTCAGATCCAGAACAAATAATCTTTAGTCATCATATTTAATGTTTCAGGCTTCAGAATCTTATTTCTAATGTAACGCTTGCTGCAATACAGAGTAATTAACTGTATAGTTGCAAAGAACATAATGCTCTGTTCAAAAGCATTCCTCTAATACACATAAAAAATTTTCTTTACAAAAACATCTTATAAAGTTAGGAAGAAGGGTAGAAACATTCAGTCCAATCAACCTTTAAAAGCTCATAGATATGTTTTTTCCAGATTCACATTTTCAATTTCAGTTTGATGTTTTATGATTCATAAAGTGTGAGTGCTAAATGTATTTACAGTTTATGTTGGTGCCGTATCAGCAAACCACCCGTGAGGATTAAACAGCCGGGTTCTTTCTATTTTATGAATTTATTGTATTATTTATGTCCTTTATTAATTATTTAAAATTGCAGTCCATGTTAGATTCATGGATCCAAGAGTGAATTTAATATGCCACAGTTGTGATGAATTATGCTTAATAAAGTTATGGGTCCATGTTCCATGAAGTGAAAAATAAGAGAAATTCCTTTGAATGTCTACGAGCCGCTCTTCACATGAGTTTGTTGAAATGTGTGAGCAAAATAAAAGATGCAGGAGTGACCAGTTATTGAGAGAATCACCCAAATGGCCAATTCTCCTTCCTCTTCTTTCGTATCAGAACACATATACACCTCTGCTACACAAACCTTGTGCCACATAATCTTTCAAAGGGACAATGACATATAGGAATGACTTGCAAACAAGGAGAAAATTGTAGCATGTTTGTTTTTTCATGTGTTGAAGTATAAAAAGGAGAAATAAACATCAATCAAAATTGACATGTGTTTTTTAGCACTTCCTGTTTTCGCAATATAAACCAATTGCTATATTTTTTTTTTTTTTTTTTTTACCTGTCCTGTCCTACTTCAAAGCAGCCCCATGAGAAGGGAGGTGCTTCGTATGAGTTGGTCAGTTTTGCTCTTTCCAGAGAATTGAAGATATTATATATTGATTATTCCTCTGGATAGAAGCTTTTAATTTATTTCATTCGCATTCATCACAATAATTACATTAATCAATCATATAAACATACATCAGGACAGGACGGTGTTAATAAAAAAAAAAGGGGAAAGAGGAGAGAAGTAATTGAGGGGAAAACAGAGGTAGAGAAGTTTCGGAGGGTGAAAGAGAAGGTGAAAGGTAATTGTGGGGGAAGGAGTCAAGATTCAGTTGAAAATGAGAATAAGTAAAATAAATAATATTAGATACCTACCTTATTACATCCAAGTAGTTCGCATCTTTCTACAGATATGCATACAAATATAAATATACATACATACAAGCAGATAAACACGCAGATAATAATAATAATAATAATAATAAATGAAAATTAGGTAATCATATATATATAAATTAGTTTCCCAGCAATGGGTTGCGGCAGGGAAGGGCATCCCTGCGTAAACATATGGCCAGAGAGTTTGGCGGTTCATTCCGCTGTGGCAACCCCGAAATGGAATAAAGCCGACATGAAGATGAATGAAAGTAATGAATATTATATCTATATATATATATATATATATATATATATATATATATATATATATATAATAATATGTATATATATATATATATATATATATATATATATATCTATATACTAATATACATATATATACTATAATACATATATACATACATAACATACATAATACACATACATACACACACTACATACACCTATAACATATATACATACAATACATACATACATACATAATACACACACACATAAATACCATACATATCACATATATATATACACATACAAATAGTAATTGAGTGTTACAGGACAGGTGACCTAAACCTCAAGCATCTAGCAGCGACCAGACATCCCAGGTGTCGTGACTAACCTTCTATGTCCCAAATGAAATGTGGGATCTGCCTCAAGCCAAGTCCCATATATGGTCAGGAACTACCCAGATATCCAGCCCACCCCCCACAGAATGACAAGTTTTGGTGCCTGGGACCCGGAGCCGGACCCGCCCCACCTCCCCTGGCAAAGTCGGCAACCCCAGAGAGTAATGCCCGGGGCCCCAGTGGGCCCGCTGCAGCAGGAGGTCGACCAGCCCAAAGCTAGGCGGGAATGCAGCCCCTGACAGTGCGGGCAGAGACTGGGAGGCCCCACCCACAAGCACCGCCATGCCCATATCCCCCCGCGGTAGGCCCCCAGTCCCAGGCACCTCCGTGGACCCGCAAGAAAAAAAGGGAGGACGGCCAAGGGACCAGATGGGTGCGGGTAGGGACACCACTCCAGACGCGGCAGGACCCCCCCCCGGCCACACCCCAACCCCATGCACACATCAACCAGCAGTCCCCCAACACACACTCACCCCTACCAGCAGCCCCCCAAACCTAACCCCACGCACACCCCTACCAGCAACCCCCCCCCCCACCCACTAAATCAACCCCTTCCAGTCATCCAATCATCCATCCATCTATCTACCCACTCATTCAGTCTTCCTGTCCCGGGAAGTAGCCAGTCACTCACCTGCAGCCCGCACCCGCCACCGCAGCTACCCACCCCCCCGCGATGGTGGGCCCTTACCCCCCAAGAGGGAAGACGGGGGCAGTCGTCCACCCATTCCCCAACATCTGCTCCCAGTTGTCATGTAATGCAGGTATATGTGGGTGTGTTGGAGAGATAAAATTAAAATTGCTATATTTAACATTCAAAAGATAATATATTTTATGAAATAATTACTTTACTGTCTAAAAAATGCAGTGGGATTTTTCTTCGAAAAACTAAACCTGTTTTAACCTCTGCAAAAGATAATATTAAAAGATAATAGTAAAACAAAACTTGAGTTCTGAACATAGCTTGAGTAAACCTATTTTTAAACCCTACACTGTAAAAAGTAATTTTTCGACCTTGTAAACAATGGAAACTATTCTCAAGTATGTTTTACAAATAAATACTATTTTGTGTTTTGACTTAAGTTTGCCATGTTTAATTCAGTACATTACTGACAGTTTCTTTGTTGTTTATTTTATTTGTAAATGTAAATAAAATGTCCTAAGTAATACTTACTCAGTGTTCATCATCTAATCAAATTACAGCCAAAAATATAAGTAAAATTGACTCAATTCAGCTTTATAATTTATGCGCATGTGTCAACAATTCTGTTCCTGGACGGTGGAAAACCACAGCAAAAAATATCCACGGCGTAAACAATGCACTGCAAGGATCTAAGGAACACTTCCCTAAAATAGAGCATATCGGGCAGATTCCCAAAACAGTTTTAAAACAGTATATAAAACAAAACTGAAGTGTATTTTAAACCTTAACTTGACACGTCCATGAGTCCCAAAGATTAACTTTACAGATGTGTGTGCAGAATAGAGAAATCATTGAACAATAGGTGCACACTGGAAACAACGAACAGGATCAGGCAGCAGAATAATGACTTTTTATAGAAGCAGATTACATTTCTTTTCTAATTGATTCAGGTCTAAAGTTAAAATAGCATCTTAATGGTAACCTATAGAGTCGCAATGTTTGCATTAATTACGTTGCCCAGCTATCCTCCTGACACAGTACTTTCATAATGCTTAGCTAGATACCTATCAACTTTACAGATACTAGGATTTTCAGGTAAACCTCTTTTTTGGGAAATCAAATGAATGTAACTTTTGGAATTCCTGTTTTCATGTGCAATCAAAAGTTTAGAAAAGGTCATATCAAGTTCGTCCTAGAAGGTTATTGTAAAATGCAGGCACATTCCAAAGTTTCACATGAAAGTTAAATTTCTCCAACTTTTTTTTGTGGGGTAATTCAGGTAACTCAATTTAGAATTTCCTCTTTTAAGAGGGAACGGACATATACTTTGATTCTCTTCTATTTCAGATTCAACCAGTAGACATTTCTGGTCGAAAGTCACAGAAGTAGCTTCTCTTTTGCTCTGACAATCTCTGAAAGTCTTTTATCCAGCACGTCAAGCACTTCTTATAAGCTATGCAGTCTCTTCGCTTTCCCTTACACTCCACTCATTTCTTTCACTCTAGAAATGCATCTTTTCATCCCTCCAGAGGAATGTGCCACAGCTCTCATGTTCACCATGTCTCACTCGCTTTGCCCCTAAGAATTCCGTCATCCTAACCCAGATATCGGCAGTGTTCTGTGGTGAGCTTCAAACCTCAATGTGACACAAGGTTCACTTCGGTTTCCCTCTCTGCAATCTATCAAACACACACAGAGGTACACACAAGTCTCAGTTAATGTAGGGGGCTTTCAAGTGTCCATTGGTTTGCTGCAGCCTCACCTCCATTCATCCTTTCCCTTGATCTTTTTTTCCTTTGCATGTCTCTCTCTCTCTCTCTCTCTCTCTCTCTCTCTCTCTCTCTCTCTCTCTCTCTCTCTCTTTCTCTCTCTCATCCAGCCCTCTGGCATTCGTTCTGCTTATCTCTCTCTCTATCTCAATCACAATGTTTGCTTATATCTGCAGTCTGCCTCCATTTCAGCCCTCTCTGCGCTCTGTCAATTCCAACTCTCTGTTCCTCTTTCTGCTTTCTCCTCTCATCTTCCCCTCCAAATTTCACCAACTGCTTTCCAATAGCCAACAGCTATATGACTTATTCAGGAGCGCTCACATTCACACAGATACATACACTTCCTGATATCTTGAACAACTTCAATGTTAAGAACTTTACTGTCAATCATTTCCCCTGGCTGACGCAAGCCGAGGTGGTTTCAAAGACTGAATACGATTAACATTGTGAGTGTGTTCATACAGTGACAAACTCAAGAAGACTTTAACAAATATCTGCCCATTTACTTATTATGGATTGACAGATATTGATATATATATTTTGATAATATATTTATTTATTTGATTTAAAAAAAAAATTCTCTAGAGACACTATTCCTGCACAGGTAAATGCACACTCTTTGAAGTGAAGCTATTCAAGCACGTAGAAGAAGAAGAGCCATGAAGAGAAAAGATGACAAGGAAATGAAAAGTAAAACACTTTTTATTAAACCTTTTACGCATTGTTGTGCTCATTATTTTACTACTTTTACTATATATTCTATAAATATTTCTATACTGTTGCTATCCCATTATACCTTTGCACATTTGGTGTCTATAAAATATTTTGTTACAATAAATATAATTGATTTGTTTTTGGCTGTTTGACAAAAATAAATAACACAATATCCATTTACTACTATCAAAAAGTAAAAAACTACTATTTATAGACACTTTTGCAATTTTGGTATCTATAAAATATTTTGTTTGTTTATATTAGAGACAAACAAAACCTAATGTATATGTCACATTTGGTATCTATAAAATATTTTGTTGCAAAAAATATAATTGAATTGTATTTGGCTGTATGACAAAAATAAATAAAACAATATCCGTTTACTACTATCAAAATGCAAAATGAATCCCATGCATGGAAGGTTTTTAAATATTCTCAGATCAAGTGTAACATTTGTTCCTGCATTTGCATATTTTTTATAGAGTCTTATTTGCTGTTGATTTGCTAAAAGTGGGAGATGAGGGTGGAGGGAGAGAGGGACTCGCTCATTCATTGGACTGTCTCCATGTGCTTGAAACTGCTTAGATGAATTGAATAAAGACAATCTGCATGAAGGCGTCACGGTGGCGCAGTGGGTAGCACGGTTGTCTCACAGCAAGAAGGTCGCTGGTTCTAGGTTCGGCTGGGGCAGGTGGCATTTCTGTGTGGATTTTGCATGTTCTCCCCGTGATCGCGTGGGTTTTCTCCGGGTGCTCCGGTTTCCCCACAAGTCCAAAGACATGCGGTATAAGTGAATTGACTAAGAACGATTGTCCATAGTGTTAAAGAGTGAATGTGTGTGTGAATGTTTCCCAGCGATGGGTTGCGGCTGGAAGGGCGGTTCATTCTGGAAGGGCTGAGTTGGCGGTTCATTCTGCTGTGGCGACCCCGAAAGGGAAGAAAGCCGACATGAAGATGAATGAATGATCTGAATCACCAGAATAAAAAAAAATATTAACTAACATAGATATGGAGTTTGTGAGCAGAATGTGGCTGGTTGAAGACATGGTTTGTTTGATTTTAGTTGATCTTATAGTGTTCACACTTAGTTTCATCTTGTCTTATTATCTTTTTCAGTCAAATGTTTTTCCTGTATGTATTTAGGTTTACCAATACACTCGTTATCGCCTGTTGTCTCACTGCACCTACATTTTCTTTCTTGTAATGTCATTCATAGAAATCCACTTCGCATCATTCCTATATATATATTTGTCTCCTCCAACCCCCTGAAAGAAAATACCTTGCTTGGACACATTGTCATCATCGTCGTCCTCTTTTTTGTTTCCTTCGTCTGCTTCATCATCCTCCTGACTGTCTTGTATCCATTGTTTTCTGTGTTGTCATCTGTTGTCTTCCCTGGATTGTAACACAAGCCTTGTTCTTCTCTGCATTAGGGAAATATGTTGTTCTGCACACATTGTGAAACTGTTTTTGTAATAACCCAAGCAAGATCACTCATTGACTTCCACCTAGTTTGTGACAGCTGTGACTTACCATAGCATACGCACACAAAAACGCAGCTTTTATCAAAAAACCGATTGTCAAAGGTATATTTTTGTCAGCCACCACACATTTGTATTGTTCTTTCAAAATAAGCCCTTTAATTGCTTTATTTGTGACTTCACAATCAATAGAATCCCACTGACTCATCGAGTGTTATCAATTCTCGGTAAATGGTTGTCAACCATTTTAGATGTAACTTGTCTTGAAGGTGTGTGTTTTTTCTTGACGCAAAGAAGTGGATCACTGTTTTCAGTCCCATATCATATCTACTTTCTTTCATCTATGCTGCATTGTCAAACTCTGCCCATTTATCAGTAACAAAGATCTCATCATGCATTGATTATTTTAAAGCCCCTTTTATTGGTTTACCTGCCAGCTCCAACTCTAGACTACAATGCAATGAAACCGTTGCTGCTAGACTACTCACTTACACTAAACGTTCTGCTCCCATAACACAAATTTGGTTTAATCTCCATTGGCTTCCAGTTGCTTATTGTGTTATATACAAAATGATCCTGCTAGCTTTTAAATCTTTGCATTGTCCCCTCTCTACGTCTGTAAAATGCTTGTTCCCTACACCCCAATTTGTTCACTCTACTCCTCTGAGCTTCTAACTATCCTTTGGCACCGCCTCTCTTCTATGGGTGGCAGATCATTCAGTGTAATTGGACCCAAACTATGTACTTCTTTACTCAGCTCGATATGCTCAGTAAATAATATCGCTGACATTTTTTTTTTGTTTTGTTTTAGTTTGTGCAATTGATTGAATTCCAGATTCCATACCTGCTTTTGGTTTGAGCTTAAAAGAATGAAAAACCTTTACTCTATGTATCCTAACGGTTATTTTATCCAAAAGATATTTTATTCAGATGACATAATTTTAACAAACAAGTTAATTTCATGACAAAGAATGGTGAATTCCAAAAGCCAAGTTATATCTAAAGTCTTCCGATTAATAAACCTTAAACCAGAAGCTCAACATGTCCAACACGCCAACTAAGAATACGAACCTAAACTCATTAGTAATGCACAACAGCTGAGAGAAGTATTTCCCTGGTTCGATTAATCAGTCATGTATTTTCAGTCTGTTTGATTATTTCTTCTGATAATGTTCTATTCCATAACGGTCTTCTTGTGGTGGCCACTTCCATCAGATAACATGTCATGTCAAAGAGTTCAAATCATCTCAGAATGGTTTCTTGAACATGACAGGGAGCTCACTCAACTCAAATGCCTCCAAAGTCAATGCAACCTCAGTTCTACAGATCTGATCTGTGTTCAGAATATAAAGCTATTTCTTTTTCTGACACATATTTGTCTACATTTTTAGCAGCTGTTTCTGTGCTTTTCATTGCTAAAGACTAAACAATTTATTAAATAATTATGACATTGTCATGATAATGTAAGACACCAAATAAATAGCCATTTATACCAGATGCTGTAGAATGCTGTTATCAATGTAAACATACATGTTAGTTCAACAGAAATATTCATTTTTAGTTACATCATAAGCATTATTTATAGCATTATAAATAAAACATTATTTAACCATATTTATTTTGAAACAACAGCTGGTGCGGAATATTCCACACATGAGCAATAAGAAAAATTACAATCAGACAAGGGAACGTACTAATAACACAGCATACTATTCTGCCAGAATGTTCCAAAAAATGTTTGTCTGGAACAAAACAAATTTTTAATTTTTGCAGTACAAAATGTGACTAGAACAGTCCAATGTCAATGCCACTTTCTTTATAAAGAACATTTTTGTTGACAAAAATGCTGTACAAAATAAAACATATAATGTTTTGTGCTTTTTAACTGAGATTGACAGATGGTAGTCAGGTTGGCTGTTCCAAAGCCATGGAGCAGCAACTGAGAAGAAGAGGTCAAAATTTTATTTTAGCCGTGACCTATGGATCATTATTAACCTCTGAGTGGATGATTGAAGCACTGGAAAGGGTTGTGTTCTGTTAAGAGCTTGACTATATAAGACAGTGCCAGAGCATTTAAGGATTTAAAAACAATGATTAAAATTTTGAAGTCAACATGAGATTGAACAGGCAGTGATTGGAGAAAGTGAAGGACAGTGTGAAGGAAGGACCGTTTAGTCAGGAACTTAGCTGCTTTGTTCTGTACGAGTTGTAGTCTGAAGAGTACTTACTGGCTAGTCCAGCTTTACACTAGAAGGGAAGCTGTATCCCTGTTCAATATGTGATCAAGCAATAGCAACATTTCTAAAAGTAAAAGTAAAAGCAAAAACATTCCTCTCTTCTCCTGTCCCTACTCACATAGACCACTAAAATAATTTTTTTTTAATTTGTTCTTCTTTTCTTCTGAAGCCTCACAACATAGACAACATAAAAAAATCTGAACAGCCAAAGTCGTTTTAATGATTAAATATTATTTAAAAACTCTAACAAGACGCCTAAACATACAGCTAACCAAAACCAAGTAAAAACAGATAAAATAAACAATAGCATTTCATCAGAAAAAAAATGTTACGGCAGATAAACACGTATGACTCTTGAGCAAACAAAATTATTAGGCTTAAAGTTTATCAGTAATTTCAAAGTCTTTGATAAAGTTGTAAAACAATGCTACTAGTCTAATAAGTTTCAATGCTTAGGACTTGTGGCAGTTCAGGAAGCAGCTGAGCAGCCTTCAAAAAAGATAAAACAATCATTATAAAATCTGGGGAACAAAGAGTGCGAGCTTATCTTCAAAGATAACATCTCAGGTTACGTATGTAACCAAGGTTCCCTGAGGGAACGAGACGCTGCATTCAAACGCTACGGGGAACGCGCACTGTGTTTCGGGCTCTGAATTATGTGCCAAATCTCGTCCAATGGACAGGTGTGATGTCATCCGAGCGTAATGTCACACCTGAAAATGCGCAGTATATAGGAACCAGCGATGAAGATGGCAACCAGCTTTGAGGTACAGTAAACACTGTCAGGACATGGGCAGAGTGACCTGAAGATGCAGTGTCTTGTTCCCTCAGAGAACCTAGGTCACATATGTAACCTGAGAAGTTCCCCTTCAGGAACTCGAGCTGCGTCCAAACGCTATGGGGAACAAGCATCAAAACACGCCAAGCAGCTCCGGACTGATAGTGTCTTCAGTGACAGCAGCCCAAAGAACCGCCGAGCCCAGAGAAGCATCCAGATCCAAATGTAGGACCGGACCACAGTCAAAGGCGTGGACCATCCTACAGTGTTACAAAGTCCTGGATAGAAATACCAGATGACAAGGCCTTAGAAGCCGGCACACCTCTCGTGAAATGTGCCCTGACCCCAAATGGGGCCAGGAGATCAGAGGACGCATAAGCAGAAGCGATAGCATCCACAATCCATCTGCTCACTGACTGCATGTTAGCAGGAGAGCCCTTCCTGACACAAAAGCTGGTCCGAGCTTCGAACTGAGCCATCAACGGACTCTAAAACTCAGGGCCCGCAACAGGCAGATATTATGGAGGAGCTCCTCACAGAGGACTCGAATGGAGGAGGAAGAATGCCCGAAACCTAATGGGACACGGGGCAACGTAAGGATAGGTTGTAGGAATACGCTAGCCATCCCTGGGCAGAGAACTCAAGAGTCCCCAACCCGTTCATAAAAACCCTGTCTTAATAGACAGGAAGCATAAGGACACTTTGAAGGGGGGCCTCTTCAGGGCCTCCAAGACGATGGCCAAGTCCCATACAGGCACTCTTGGACGGTACCATGAAGTCGACGAGATATAAGGGGGGACCTGCCCAAGGGAAGCCCATCAAATGGGGCATGACAGCTACACATACATGTAGGGAATTAGATTCGTCTCCTCAGCAACGCACACTTACAGCATGGGAACCTGAAACTTCACATTCCTAACGTATCCTTCAGGACCAGATGCAAGAAATAAAACATTCGGTTCAGCCTAACTCCAAGCCCTAAATGGCCCTATCAGTCAAGGGCTTCAAAGAGACTATTGGACACCTGACGCTCCCCAGGACTCACGCCGTGCACAGGGATTCACGGATCCTGTGACTTAAACCTCGCGATCTGTGGATATTCAACACAAAACTGCTTTTCTTAACATACAGAGAAAAAGGGACAAATCTGTTTACGTGTACACGCCCATATCCTGGATTAATAGTCATAGCATGACTTAATCTACATTGTTCATTGTGTAATCTACAATGTACATAGTGTACATTGAGAACTAATATCGGGTTTAGCCATGTTAGTTTAAAATGAATGAATGTGCGAATGAATGGAGTTTTCAGTAACTGAACCCTAGTGTTTGATCTCAGTCGAATACTAATCACGTCCCTGAAAGGATTTACTTGTGTAGAAAGTTATCCGGTACTCTCCTGATGAGATATAACTTTGTCTATTAATGAATGCAAATTAAGAGCGAACTTCTAGGCAGCCGGAAGCCTCTACGGGCTGGATCGTGACGTCATCACGGATCCGATGTCAGGAGTGCTCTCATTGGCTAAGCTGCGAGAGAGATCCGCCTCCAGGTCCAAAAACAGGGCGCACTTTCTTTGATCGCTCTCTCTGTTTCAGCTTCTAGTTTAGTTTTCTTCTGCCCCATTTCTTTATCTCCCGTCTCTTAGACAGTCTTCTCTTAGCTTAAGTTCTCTTCTTCTCTCTGACCCCTCAGAGTCTCTTTTCTAAGTTCGCTCTCAGTATCTTCTTCAAAACTCTCTAATCCTTTTGGCGCTTTTCAACAAAGGAAAACCCGGCTCTCTCGTCCCTACGAGCCGCGACTTTAAACCTAAGGACCTTGAGCGCAAGCGAAACTTTTAAGGACTCTCGGAAGCCGGAGCAAATTTTCACAGCTGTTATCCCGGAATACCCTCGTTCTGCTCCACGGAGCCAACTCTTGGATTCTCTTACCACGGCACCGAATATTCCTCGTCAACATCAGCCCAGCCATCATAAACGGTAGCACGCGATAATTAATTACTTTAGCAAGGGTAATAATTTTAGAACGACTCTTGGAAATCCTGAAGTTGATTATGTGCCTAGATTTGTGATTAAGGGTAACTTTCGAGCTGTGACGTGAAACTCTGCCTCTGTCTCTCTCTCCCTCGCAGTAATTAGCTCTCTCTCTCTCTCTCTCCTTCGCTTTCCCTCACCCCCTCCCTCTTGGTGTGTGTGTGTGCGTGCGTGCATGCGCGAGCGAATGCTTAAGTCAGTTCAGCTAGAAATCGTTTTCCCTAAATGTCTGTAGAATAGTTCAATAAATGTCATAAACATATTTGCTTGTCTGTGGTTTACATTTGAATTTCCGTTCCCTGAGGTTTCGATCTTGACATAATACGATTTAAAGGTTGGGTAGTAATGTTTTGGGATACGATTCATTTTGAGTAAGGGTCCATATTAATGGCGAGTTGGTTTATTCTGGTGGACAGATTAACTCTAAACTGTAAAACGTGATCTGGCAACTTCATGTGAATTGACTCCCAAGATCCGATTCAGTGGTTCGAATTCCCCCCAGTGAACTGCTCTGTCGCCCCACAGGTAATATTCTGGTTTGTTTACATGACAGATTGAATGATTGCCTCTTATCGTATTATTAATTATTATATGTAATAAATATTTTGTTACATACACATACCGATACATACGCTTTAATGGTGGATGGCCAAAGCACCTTGGTGAACTGAGCCTGCTAAAACTCTAGCACCGACCTGACCAAGCAGCAAGCTAAATCCAGAGTTTGGGAAACACACCAGGTAGTAAACAGTCGTCATCTTTCCTCGTAGAGGGAGCCCTGGAGTGGTGAATGGTCTCAATGATCTCGGCCAAGAGGCCGGAAGCTAGGAGCTGCGCCCCCTCAGAGGCCATAGATACAGCCTCCACATTTCTGGATGGGGATGTACCACCGCCCCTCTGTGTTGAGAGAGCAGATCCCACTCTTTTGACATGGATCTCCCATGGCTCACCATCCAGTAGGGCCTGGCAATTGAAGGCCCACCAGGAGGAGAGGAAGGCCCTCTTGACCTACCCACTCTTGGACTCCAGGAAGCAGTGCTACTGGGGGAAAGGCGTATAAGGGAACCCTCGACCACTCCTGTGCCATGGCGTCTAGCCCTAAGCTCTAAGATAGCAGAGATCCTGGCCTAAGACAGGCACACCCAATAGTGGTGGAATCCCATACCACACATACTTACCTCTGGGTTGGGGAGAGCCCACTCCTGCGGGTGGTTCAGCTAAAAACTCAGCACCTTCATGTGGGTGTGGACGACATCTCGATGCCGAATTGCCTCCAATGTAATTGAGAATGCAGATCCCTTGAAGCCTCAAGAGGTCCAGCGCCTCGTCCAAACACTCGGTGAAGGTCCTTGGTGAGAGCGAAAGGAAGTACTCGGTACTGATAAGCCATGCGCCCTACGGTGAACCGAAGAAACTTCCTGTGAGAAGGACCAATAAGGACATTAAAGTAGGTGTATTTAGGTTGATGGAAATGAACCAGTCGCCATAATTGATCTGCGCCACGACCTGCTTCTTGAATGCAACCTCATGGTGCAAAAGTTCAAGAGCCGCAGATTGAGAATGGGAGGCAGGCTCCCGTCCTTCTTTGGAACCAAGAATAAACGGCTGTAAAACTCTGAGTTTCTGTCGTGCACAGGAACCACTTCAATGGCCCCTTTGCGCAGCAGGGTGCGTACTTCCTGGTCCATGACCAGAGCTTTAGATGGATCCACAACGGTAACCAAAACCCCGGTGACCCAGGGGGCCCTGGAACAAAACTGGATTCTGTATCCCAGTTTCAGGACTCACAAGTCCCTCTGGGAGAGGCCTGGGAGGCTAGACCAAGCCCCCACGAAGAGACTCAGGGGAACCTGCCTCTCGAGGTTGGCTTCTGGTAACTGGTGGGTGACGGCTCCTGATAAAGGCACGGGATTCAATGGAAGCACACGCTCCCTGAAGTATAGAGGGTGGCAGAATTAGCGGAATATGTGTCGAGGGGGTCACCGAGCGACGTCAGCCTTCCATGAAGCGCGTTGCTGGATGAAGCGGGAGACCCCCCCAGCCCATCAGGAATGGGCCACAGCCAATTTATTGAAAATGATGACCCGCCATTTCCCTGGGCTGGGGCTTGTGTTGCCACCCATCTGGAGGGGCACGGGCAGCGACACTATGCTTCTGTGCCTCTCTGTACCCAGAAGCGGCATCCTTGGGTATCTGCTCCCACCCAGCAGAACTCCAGGGCATTGGTGTCAGGGGAAGGACCTCTGGAAGGTCTGGATCTGGGCCTCCTGAAACCTGGCAACAACCACCGTGCAATAAGCCCTCCCCACTGGAGCGGCCTGGTGGGCAACGCCGAGGCATTCCGGGACGACACTGTGCCAGGGGAAAGCTTCTGCTCCACCTTGGATTGTCCCATAGCCCCGCTCCGGCTTCCCCTGGATGTTCGAATGAAAATGAACATCAGGAGAGAAGAGGTGAGCTGTGTAAGATCCCAGGACCTAGACACCTCGGAGTGCATGTCTGGGAAAAACGGCAGATCCACTTCCAAGCACGCCAAACAGAGCTGGTACAATTCCTGGCCCATGATAAAACGTGGGCAGGGAGCAACTGAATGCAGAAAAGCTGGTTGTCGTTTCCATTGCTGGCTCCTATATACTGTGCATTTCCGGGTGCGACGTCGCACTCAGATGACGGCACACCTGTCCATTGGACAAGAATTGACACATAATTCAGAAATGCAGCAAGCATTCCCCATAGCGTTTGGACGCAGCTCGAGTTCTTGAAGGGGAACTAGTCTGCAAGCAATTAATCTTGAGGACAACTTCACAGTGCAGTTACTACAGGCTCTGGTGAGAATATACTTAAAACTTTGAAGAACATAATTACACAAGTACAATAGATAAACATGAATATGCATATAGATGCATACATTAAAGGATGTAAACTAGCTCCTACAGCTGCTTTCCTTGCCTAAAAGTTTGTTTACAGGCACAAAATGTATCTTTTCCTCGAAATATCCCCAATCCCACTATCTCCCACCCATCTGATTACTTTTCTCAAGATCAAAACAAAAAGCACATAAAACTTTCTAAAGTATTCTGACAATGATCAGAAAAATAACGAAAACTATGTAAAAATTTACTAAAATCAACATGTTCTGCATGAACTTGTGGCTCAGTATAGTTGATCAATTCCAATATACATTTTAACCATTTCCAACGTCTATATTTGTCCTCATCATTTGTCCTGACCACAAACATTCATCTTCATTCTCTGCTGTGATGCACAAATGTGTTTGTGAGAGTCATTCAGGCTGAGAGATTAAATTATGCTTAAATTATCTGATCTTGCTTCGGACCTTATCACTTCTCCCAGTGAGCTGTTGAACACGACAGCCTGACTGGTGATAAGTTTTATTAGACAGGGAACTGAACATGGGTTTGAACCCAGTCTGCAAACACATCTACAGGAATCGTCTTTTGGTGGCTACGATCTATCCCCTCTGTTCTCTGATGTTTCCATCTATTTGTGTTTGATAAGAATGTAAATTCAACCCCCTGTTTTGCAGCTGGCACTGAGAGAGAAGATATGCTTCAACGCCATATACCAGTGTTTGAGGTTTTGTAAGCGTATAATGTAAATACTTTTAAAAACATGGAATGCACACTTAACCTACAAACCATCCAGCATATTTTTATAATAACAGTTCACAAAAATAAAATGCTGTTATCCTAATGCCACCACAGATCAGATCTGCAGGTTATTCATGTTTAAATCTATATAATAAATATTAATAGTGAGTTTGATTTCAAGCACCTTTCTCCACACTCAAGGACACCTGACAAAACATTACAATTGCACATAGCTACTCAAACAAACAACAAACACCAAAGTAGGCAGAAAAAACTAAGACAAATACTTAATACATATTATATTAAAAAGCTGCAAAAATACTGCAAATGGACATGAAAAAATGAGGAGGTTAATTGGAAAAGACTAGAGGGACCATAAAATATGTTTACACTAATTTTAAATCTGCATTTATATGCATTGTGGAGAATTCTTAGTTTGAATTAAGTGTGCATATCTAAACATGGGATTTTAGTTGTGCATTAAGTTTTTGCATGTTTTCTTTGCACTGGTCAATACTGGCGTAGTAAGAATGCAAACAACTATCTAACCCCGCACAACACAGATGCCCAAGGGAGAACTAAGGATAGGATTGGACAGGCTGTGTATTGGCAGAAATCACAATACGATATATTTTTGTTATAAAATATGTGTTTTTTTATAAAAATGACTCAAGGCAGTTTTTTAGATATCAGGAGGAGGGTCACATATTTTCGTACTGGTTCCAACGACAACGAGACTGAACATCAATCATGACACTGTTCTTGCAATATTTCATTGTTGCTCTGAGCGAAGAGCTGCTGAAAGAGACAATGATACCCATTAGTGCTTGGGGGTTTATGTGCATTTATAAATAAATACAGAATCAAAGAATTGATTTTGAATCCATTCACATGTCACAGACATAAATACTGTAAATTTTTTATGGAAATATATACATTTACATATATAATATATACATTGGGGGCAAGTGAGAGACATTAAAGCAGCCACAATTCTCCTGCACTTTTGTTTACAGCACACTGGATATTGTTGCCAAATTAGGTAAATATAAATGCAAATGTAAATACTTACTTAGTTTACATGTTACCCCTTTTTTAGTATATTTTCTCAAATTTTACTTAACATAACTTATGTTTGATGTTAAGTAATGGCCAGAAGGGCATCCGCCGCGTAAAACATATGCCAGAGAGTTGGCGGTTCATTCCGCTGTGGCGACCCTGAAAGGGAAGAAAGCTGACATGAAGATGAATGAATGAATAATGGCCAGCTTTTTTACTTAAAATCTTATTGCTGCACTGGAGTATCCCATGTACTTCACAAATCTTTGATTCTATACAGCTGATTCTGATTCAAATTACTATTATTATTACATTCAGCTATTAACTTTTATCTATATTATATTATTGTCCACCCATCACACTCATTACCCTCTGAATTGTCTAGGGCTGAACCTTCTCCCATCATCCCAGGCCAATATTCGGGAACAAACTTCTAAGAAATGACCAGTCCATCAGTTCCCCAATACAACACAGACACATTTTCACACTCTCTTAATCTAGAGAGTAAATGAGCCACAATACAATGCTCAGTAAGTGGCCATAAAATACAAGAAAAGCATTATCAATCAAATGCAGTTCCTTGAATAAATGCCAAACTTTAAAGAAACTGTTTTAGAGATCTGAGTCATTAGCTTAGGAACAGAAATGCTAATGCCACACTATATTGGAACCAACAGAGCATTTAGTCAATTCTCTCACAGCCTTCATATGAGGATCACGTTCCTGACAGTTAACTGAGCATTTCAGATGAGTCTCTTATGAGGATTCATTTTATTCAAGATACTCCCTTAGAAGGTCGCTGCCTATGTTGATAACTGACAGCGGGGACAGCTCACTAGGGCTTTGAAAAGAGACATAGATGTGAATGACTTACACAAAAAAAGCTAAACTGTGAGGCAAGTGCCTGTGCTGGCTATGTTTCTTGTGTCAGGCTTCCTGTGCTATGGTTTTAGACAAGCCTATCAACACTACTGAGTTTGTGCGTTATAGAGAAAGAAAGAAAATAATAAAAAAATACTTCTTTTATAAAACATTAAAACTAAGATTCCTGAGAACTTTGAAATCTTTTGAAGCAAAGTATTCACAGCATGGTGGCTAAAACTAGAACCAAAATCTGCTCTATTCACTTTTAGAGTTATTTCATTATTTTTGTTGACTAAATAAAGTTTTCTTTTATATATATATTGATTTGCTTTATTAATGCACAAGAAGAAAAATGTGGAGAAAAAAGTTTGATCATGTAATTCATATAATTAAAGTGTTGATGAAATATATATAGGGTTTGCAGGCATAGTGTTGACACTTTCAGGTAGCCAGGTGCATGACATACTCACGAGTTAAGTGCGCACCAGATTGGACCAAAGACAGCAAAGACTCTTTGAGAATTTTGATTGAATTAATCATTAAGTAGCAAACAGAAAACTTTTCTATGTACAGTTAAAACTGAAAATCAGGAGATAGAGACATGTTATGCCATCATTAGGGATTGTAAAGTGGCATAGTGGTGGAGTTGGTGGTTCGATCCCTGCTAAGTCCATTCTGTCATTGTGGCCCTGTACAAGCCACTTCACCCGCATTTCCTTTTATGGATGTGTGACTGGTGGGGTGTGTTTGGGGGTGGAGGAGGGCGTAGATGCGAAATGGCAGCCATGTTCTGTCAGACAGCCTCAGGGCAACTGAGGGCTTCTACAGTAGCTTGTCACAACTAGTGTGTGAATGAAAAATGCTTTGAAAATGTAATGCTTCTAGAAAAGCCAGTCATTATATGTGAGGCTGATAAATCATCAAAAAATAATACACAAACAAAACAGAAACCATGCGCATTTATATACAGTTTTAACTCACTGACAGTTTAATTGTCGTCATCAGGTTGAAAATGGTATCAAATCATCATGTTCTAGCTCATCACAATATTATCGCTTATCACAATAAAATATGGAGCAATTCATCACTCAAAAATGTGTTATCAAGACAGGCCTTTGTATTAAAACAATAAATACATGAATCACAAAGTTCAGTTGAGAAAGCTCTGTACCCAGGGAAGTAGATTGTGCCTCATCTCTCTCTAATACCAACATTACCAAATGACATCTGTCATACTCTCATCCACAGGGGGCTGATAATCCAGGCTGCACAGAGTACTGAAAGGAACAGCCTTAACTGTTAAAGAGAGAGAGAGAGAGAGCTAGAGACCTAGTCAGCATCACGTTGAGTGTGAGTGTTTGGGTGATTGACAGCCTGCAGACGTACCCTTTAAAACCAGACCCCGGCACCGACACCAAAGCGTAATTTCCCACTCCAAATAAATCTGTTTGCTCACAGACTGACTCTGATTTAATTCACCCAATAGGGGGATGAATCACAAGACAAGATCCACTCCTCTATCTTCTCCTTCCCTGGGCCTCTCCATCCTCTGCTCTGCTCTTCTGCAGCTCTGACAATTGCTCAAGGTGATGGATTTAAATAGTCTTCTGTCTCTCTTCCATCCCTCCCTCTCTCTATGACTTTTCCTCTTCTCATCTCTCTCTACAGTCCCATGGAGACTCTGCAGGACAGAAATGAAGACACACACGCACACGCATGCACAGCTCATCTTAAACACGGTTTCATGTATTTTTTTTAGCATAATTACTACTCATAATCCTCATCATTTTAACATGGGTGTTGTGTAAGAGATCTGTGAGATTAAGAGAAGAAAGTAAAAACACTGAACCACCCACTGTACAATATATTTTATTAAAAATATGTACCCCATGTACAATTCTCACGTGAAAAGTTCCACAGAAATGTTATGTTATTCAGTGAATAGTTTTGCATTGGCACATCTACATTCAGACATAGCTCAAAAAACTACTCTGTGAATTTTTTCAAATCTCCACTTAACTTGTGCACTTTAAGAATGAAAGAATGACTCTAGTTTTTGTAACTTCGCCAAGATAGCATACACCAGTGCACTGAGAGTGAGGACCTAAACAGTAGTGGAATAAACCAGCAGCTCAAACTATTACAGAAAACCACTCGAAGAAGCCTGGATGCCAAAAACATTGAAGTTGATCAGGTTCTTCCAAAAATCAAAATTATGTGCACAGCAGGGAGGATTTCAGGCTCTTGCTGGATCCATTTACAAACGTAGAGAGCAATAATAAATGGGCTTCTTTTGGCTAGTTAAATATTTTCAAGCCACCCGAACTGTCTAACATTAACTTGCATCACTCTATCAGGGACACGGAGGATCATCAAGAGATGTGCAAGAATTTGGGGTGAAATTGTTCTTCCAGACAGTCTCAGTTTAAGGACGCCCAATCCAGGTGAACGTATACGTTTCTCTTGCACTTCAGCAAGAGAAATACATTACCAAGCATTACATTTGCTGTGTGCAGTTTTAAAAAATGCTTTAGGAGAGTTCTGTCGAACTGATATGGCAGGTTCGAAAACTTGTAGTCCATCAGAAGCAGCTATCAAACTGTCTACAAGGCATTATTAGTTTAGCTTTGTGTTTGTTTTGGTAAGTATAACCACTAACATCAAATCCCAGATTCAATGTGCAGCCTTTAAATCCCAGCTTTTATGTTTTCAAAGGTTTTAGGTTTGAAATATTACCTCCTGCTTTTGTTGTCTTTTCCAGGCAAATTCTCTAATATTATGCTAATTTACCCCAAAGTTTCAGCAAGCTTAGAATATTCTCTGTTTTTAAAAATGTTCAATGTTAGGTTGTCCAGCGATTGCATTTGTTTGTCATTTGATGGCACTGCTTTTGCAAAAAGATCAGTTCATGACACTTTCTGAAAGAAAACTTCAGAAGAATATATTACAACAGTTCTCAGTTCTTGACTGCACTTACTTTAAAAAAATAAAAAAAAAAACAGCTATTATATACATTAAAAAATTCCAAATTAAACAGCTGCTTCAGAGCGCTGCAGCTCGTCTGCTCACTGGAGCTGTGAGCTTTCTTGGGCTCATTGCACTGTCTGTCTGTCCATTTTTGTCCAATTTATTTTAAAGTTATTTTATTGTTTTTTAAACCCTTTAATAGTCTCTCTGAGCTTCTGTTAGTTCATACACTGTCCCAGTCACTGTGGTCAGTTGACCTGCTCCTTCGCAATGTGTCGAGGGCCTGGGTTTTTCTGATGTAAACTATTGAATTTTCATAGACCCTGCTAGTCAACTTCACAGTCAACACTTGTTTTTCTTGGCTTTTAACCCAGTTAAGTGTAAATATTAACTGCTTACATTTTTTATTGGGCTTATGTTAGGGGTTTTATTGTCATTACTGTTTTAATTGCTTTTAACTTTTGACAGTTGACGCTTCATCACTGACATTATATTTTCAGTTTTAATATATATTATTTACTCAAACGTGAAGCACATTTGTCTGTGAGTGTACAAATAAAGTTGGCTTGGTTTAAATATCCAAATGCTTAACAATAACCTAGTCCTGATGTCAACCGTTCATCAATCTAATTAAAACGGCAATTCTCAGTTATTTTATAAAACCACTGCAGAATTCAAACATTTAAGTTTATCCACAAAATGTCTAATGCAAATGAATAGTGAATCTCCCTTGAGACCATGACCTTCCGTCCAGTTGATTCAATCGGGGTTCAGTGCCAAACGTACAAAAGCAACTCCATTAGCAGTGGCTAAGCACATGCTGAATTCATCAGCATCGTCCAATACAAACTATTACTCTGATAAATCCACATGGACACTCAAGTCTGTACTGCTTCATAATGAATTCCAAAATAGCAAAAGCTGGGCAATGATTCAGTCCCTGTCAATTAGAGTGTTCGTGTCAAACAGGAGCGGAAAATGAAATCACTCAGGCCAGCTAATTCTGCTGGGGTTTCTTAAAGTTTAGATAAATCAATTATTGGGCAAATTGCTCATTTAGAATTAGTGGCAATACAAGCAATCTGTTTTCAGTTTATCTGTGAATTTAGTTTGATATGGAAAGTAATCATCTGGTAATGGGCTTCCTAAATTTCTAGCTGATGAAGTTTTTGAAGTTTCTTTTCAGTCAGCCAGAGGGAAAAGCTAGAATTATCAATATTAATGTGAGCTGAACACAACTATAAATTATATATTTAAAAATTAAATATTTTTACTTGCCTAACTTGCTTTTCAATGTTTGCAGATACAAACCTAAGCTCACTGTCTTTTTTAGAGCAGAAGAATTATCTTATTACAATTGTTTGTTTTGTAAATGTTTCAGAATTTACTGCAATAAGTGATTATTGTGCGAACGTGTGGCCACTTTTTTGCATTTCATAATTAAACTTGTTGGAATTGAACTTTTCAACTTTTCTTATGTGCTACTTTTTGAAGTGTAACTTTATTATGTAACACCCAACATGTGAATGTATTTTTACACTTTTGATTAATAAAAAAAATCTCCAAATATAATTGTAGATTGATTAGGACGATTGTAACCTGAAATATCTAAAAAGTATAATTATTATAAGGCTGGATAAAAAACAAAAAAAAACAAAAAAAAACAAATCAAGTGTAAGTAATGTCACCTTTGAATAATTACAAAAAGTTACTTTTACAGTCACACCTTAAAAGCAGAGTGTCATCATGGACCTCAGCTCAAGTGGAAGAGAAATCCACAGTGATCGCTCACAGCGACCCGTCCCTAGAAGAAAGTACACAGCAAGAACTTTGCAAACGCATGTATTGAATTCTGATCTGAACTGGTAACCAATGAAAAGTATTATACAAATCTACAACAATTACCTTCAACAGAATCAATCTCTTATTGGAACTTGGTATTTTGTACAGTATCAAATAAAATGGTGAAGAAAATGGTGTTTTCACATAAAAAAAATAACATACATTTAATACGAGAAGGCATTGACATAATACAATTCAAATTGTTGAAGATAGATTTTTTTTTCACAGATTTTTTTTATCAGTGTAAAGCTGTCAGAATAACAAGCTAGATATGACAACCATTTTTAGCTACTCTTTTGTAAATCATGCAACATACAGCATAGTAATCAACCACCATCTTACATGCACTTAAATGTGGATTTTAAACATGTGCAGCTCATTTACATAAAACATATAAAACCTGACAACAAAATGCAAATGTTTTCATGCTTCTTAACACTTTGAGATGGAGAATATCTTCAAACAACACGTGTCAAAATCAAGGCCCGGGAGCCAGATCTGTCCTGTGAATGTATTAACTATGGCCCCTGGGATAAACAGGTCAGTGTTTTCCACAATCCTACACTACATTACCCATAATGCAACAGGAGCCCACAATCTACAGAAAAAACAAGCAGGAATTGTTAGGGTCATAGAGCAGCACAATGATCCATTTTCAGTGTACAATGCATTCATTTTCTTTTATGTATTCATCTTTAGATTAAGCAACTATTTGTTTTTGCAGAACATTTACTTTTTTTCCTATTTGCAAATTTGAAAGTGTTTTTCCCTCGAAATTACTGGCCGAGCCATGAAAAAATATTGCTTTTTTCATTTAATCATTAAATAATATACATAACAGTATTAGGTCTTGGTTCAAAAGTCTATGAACAATAATTTGTATATGATTTAATAAATACTAAAGCCATCTGGCCTTCGGCTTGTAGTAAACCTTTTTTTAGCCCTCTGTGACTTTTGACTTTGACATCTCGATTCGTCGTCTTTAAAGTCTAAAAATGTATTTTAAAACTTGCAATATAAAGAACAAACTACATTTGGTTTAACAAAGGTGTTTTGGTTTATTACATTATTTGTCAGGAGTGTATGCACAATAGAACACTTCTGGCATTTTACACAAAATAATGAATTCAAATCAAAACAATACAAACTGAGGTCAGGACATAACCTTGTGACCTTTGCACAGTCCAGCAGGCGGTGTTACTGAATTTGGTACAGATCGGTCAAGTTGGGTGGATTACATAAAGACAGGCAAACAGTGACCTTTAGATGTTAGATGCTTTATAACATTTTTGTAGCAGTTTGATAAACCAACCAAAACACCTTTCTACTATTCTATTTCATACCAAGCTGAACAGATTCATTTTCTTTGCAGAACTTATTTCTACACTTCTTAAAAAAAAGAAAAAATGACATTTAGAATTCTCCACCGAGAGCAAAGAGCGACTCTCGTTCTGTCTTTCTAAACACACATGCACACTCAAACTCAAACAAAGAGTGCGGAGCTATGGGATGATGCTGTCAATTAACAACAATTTCCCTTGGTGTGTTCACGTCCACTCAAGGACAGGAATAAACACTTTGGGACATATTTGTGTTTAGAGGAATGCTGGGATATGTCAGTGTGACCAAGTACAAGAGCATTTTTCTCTTGCTCTCTCTCATCATAGGCTGCAAATAAACATCACAGGTTATACACAGTTTCATTAATGTGTATACATTATGTGTGTATACACATTTCATTATGTGTCAAACATGCAAAGTGTAAAGCGGCTAAAAGATACAGTATCACCAGAAAATCTGCACCAATCAAGAGCAGTTCACTAACGTCGAATCATACTGTTTAATGTGAATGATTTTGAGTTCCACACATAACTATTTAACCTGAAATTGATCCAACTGGCGCTGTCCTACCTCTCCACCCCCATGCCTTGAATTTATGAGTCTCTCTCTGGAGCCATTCACCTCTTCGACAAGGGCTTGATCCTCATTCTCAGCGTGATAGATTCAGACCGCCATTTACTATTGCCAAAAAGCAAACATGCCTCATTGGGCAAATGAGCTTCCAGCACTCACCTAGGAGATTACTTACAGAGAGTAAAAAACACTGTCTGGTTAACAGCATAAATTAATTAAATAAATAAATAAATATGTTATGTAAAATGTGTAAACAGAATTATGCTAATAATATTACATTGAAATCAATTATTTTAAAATGTTCATTAAATCTTAGAATCTTCCATAGGTTTGTTCTGTTTTAAACTTGAGGTTTTAAAGTTGGGTTTTTTTTACTGTTTTCATAACTTTGTCGCCAGCCTTTTACATTATGTGAGCATCGTATTATGAAAACACTAATTTTATAATTGGACAATTCAATAAATGCAACTATGCCAATAAAGAAAAAAAATTGATACGAAATTTTATTGGATCATGTTTCCTTGTTGCAGGACAAATAAACAGATCAGCACAATAGCAGTAAATTAAAGATTAATCAACTAATGTTTAAGTAAAATTTTAGAGAGTGAAGTCTTTAAAGTCTAAAAAGTAGGAATCCTAAAAACATTGGTGCTTTCTTTTTTGGTGCCAAAACTCTTACATGAGATCATTTAAGTAATACATTTTTCGCATTACTATTATAATGCTCTTACATGCTTACGAAAACACAAGAGACACCCTAAATCACTTACATGGATGGAGGGTCGTTGTGAGTCATTTCACACATTGCCCAAAACAGTGAATTTCATTTTTTTTTACAAAACCATTCTGACATATAAACTTAGATTGTTACATAGTTACATATATAACCTAAAGAACCATATTAACTTGTTAAATGGGCATCTGACGTATACTTTATTTTGTTTTCTGGAGGTTTTTATGTCATTTGACTTGTATACATCCATTTGAGCATCTGCATGCTAATCAGAAGTGACACCAAGGTGCTGATATCAGTAAAAAGAGTTGTTTTATTAAGTCTTATTTATATTAACCTAAGAAACTGCCATCAGCATACGTTGATCAGTTGAAGGCTGCGGTAAATCATTGTTTTGAAATCACAAGGTTTTAAACAAGTTTATCTCACCATCTCAATTGAACAAACGTATAGAAAGAAATAAAGATTTAATTATTTGACATCACTCATCTATTCTACTAGAAGATAAACAACCCCACTCTCCTCAACTAAGGACCAATCCCTCACACAATGACACACATAACCAGTCACTCACACATTGTCACTTTCCCCTAACCTTCTTCTAAAATAATGTTATCTGTTGCAAGGCGGCAGCCGGCAGCCAATCTGCATGTAAATGTCAAGTCATTTTGCACTTTAATGAGAAGGACAGAGCAGATCCTCTTTTCCACGCATGTCACGGCTGAGGGGTGTTCGTCAAACGCTTCCATCGATCTCGAACAGTGCGAGACACAGTAGGGTCAAACCTCATCATGAACATTCATCACAACAAATACCTGCAACAGCCGGAGAGAAGATACTTATCTTTCATCTTGTGGGTTTAAAGACAGCAGATGGAACGTTTAATGTAAATTAATGAATTAAAGGTGCTGCTGATAAGAAACATCCAAACTGAGCCTTGTCTGTGAAAAGAGGAGACTTCAAAATGGATGAAAAAAGAGAGCTTACTCGCTAATGTGAGTCCATATAAGGGGAAATCACACCAGGAAAAGCTTCAGCTAGGTCCTATTCATTTGTGCTGGGTGTGAAAATAGATTGGGTTGAAATGATGTGAAAATTTGACAGTCATTTGAAGAGATATTGATGAAAGAAGCTGTACCCACATGGTTTCCACATACATCTCCCTTCCGCTAATTCCTGTAAATACTCATTTACAAATAAGCTTGTCAATTTCATATGCAAATTTATTGCAATTTACCACATTCATCACATTATTTGTGCATGATTTTTTTGTGTTGTACATATGCCACTCAAACCTATTCCATCAGCTCCAATATTTTTTAGATATAACATTTTGAAACACAAAGATTACCATCAAATTTAGGTGTAAAGTAACATTGTTTTCCACATCCCAAACTTTGCTTTTAATACATCATTCAAGTAAATAAAATTTTTTAGAAGAAAGTGTGTATTTTTTTACATGTAAGATGGTCTGAGACACTCTGAAACATCATGTGACAGATGTGGTTTTGAGTATGATTTTACACACATCATAACTACAAAATTCCTCTCGCCCAAGCGCAGGGGATCGTGTGCAATATCAGCTGGTTGAGTGTCCTTCACTCTCCACCGTTCGGATATTTTTTAATATACATTATAATTTGGGACACCCCAATTCTCAATACACACATATGAATTGATTGTTGATTGGGATGCACAGACCAAGAATAGATTGGAATGCACAGACAAGAACAGTTTCAGCATTTAAAAAAATGTTTTTTCAAATTCTATCTGTATCATAGCAGATTTAGGTACAGTGATTTGCGATGCTCCTCTCCAGCTCGAAGTGTATTTTAAAGCCTTTATGTTCCCCTGTATTTGCATAGATATTCCCTGGATGAAGGGGCCAAGTGATTTAAAAGATGATCAAAAAGACCAGGATCCACCAAAGGATGGATGGATGAATTTATGTTCATTTGTAACAAAAAAACTCATTTACTTACAGTAACTATGCTATTTTTAATCTTTTTTTTTTCTTTTCGTTTTTAGTTTTCATCAAAATAAAAATGATTACAGCAATTATTATTTCAAACTGAGTTTTACTGGCTCATTTTTACATTCATCACATACAGAGAGAACATAAATTTGAACTATCACATCATCCAAGTGGATGCTGCATGCTGGTGGTGGATTCAGAAACAAACCCTCAAAATGTAAAGCACTTTAGTGTATAGAAAAGCGCTATAAATATGTGAGGAATTATTATTTGTCATTAAAGCAAATTTTTAATGACCCCTCACTATATATTCCCCTACACATCACACAATAAAGAGAACATCACATGAGTGGTGTCTAAATTAGAAGAGACTAGGTTAAAGAACAATAAATAAACTATATATACTGTTTAAATTGCTTGCTTCTTGAATAAATTAATTATATTTAGCGTATTTTAACATTAAATTATTTGATTGGGTGAATTAAAACGTCTAAAAGGCAATGTGTTCTGCAACACTGCTTTGGTGACAATGATATGAACACCATACAAGGGTTAATTGTGAACATGTAATTGCAGTGTTTAGTGGCCAGCACGGTCGTCTAATAGCAAGAAGGTTGCTGGTTTGAGCCTCAATTGGCATGATCATGTGGGTTTACTCCGAGTGCCCCGGTTTCCCCCACAAGTCCAAAGACATGCGATACAGGTGAATTGGGTAAGCACAATTGTCCATAGCGAATGAGTGTGTATGGATGTTTCGTAATGATGTGTTGCAGTTGAAAGGGCATCTGCTGGATGGGCATCCGCAGCATATGCCAGAAGAGTTGGCAGTTCATTCCGCTGTGGCGGCCCTGAAAGGGACAAAACCGTCAAGAAAATAGATAGATGGAATAATCAGTGGTAATTTAATACAGCATTTTGCTATGTCTTTTTAACCAAAATAAAGAAGACCGTATAATGAATTTTTCAACTTTTCAATTTAATCGTTCATGTGGTTTGCAACACGACGAGTTTAAGGAACACTCAGTTTGAGTTTGACATGTTCTAAATAAAAAAGGGAAAAAATAAATGGGATTTGAATAACTTTCACACAATTTTTTCTGTCTCTCCACTGTCAAACCAAAAATACACCATAGTATCAAACCAGCTTTTTAAGTTAATAAACTCTGCCAGAGCTAGAGCATTCTGCTTATTTCTTAAGATAAAGAGGATGGAAGATAGATGAAAATTCACCACAATGTTTATCACTTTAAGCAGTATAGGCTGGAAGGAACCTTCCTCAGTACTCTACACTGAACTGTGTTTTTTAAACACTTGCCAACAACCAGATTCAAATGTTTTATCATTATCATGATATAGATAGAAATGTTGAGTTTTACTGATAATAACGTATGCAACTGATTTTCAGATTACAGCTTTCAGAGGAACAGCAGAAGCTCTATTTTCACAAGAAACTTTGATTTAAAAAAAAAGGTACACCATGTATTTATTTTGATTACCATTTTAACTGACAGCTTAGCTTTCTTAATTATCCAACAGCAAATTTATGATTCTGTACTAAGAGAAATGCTTGGATTTTAGTCTTGCTCTTCTCAGTCTCTTGTTTGAATCTGAAGGCAGTTTCCCAGAGGATTACTCTTTTCTTTAATCACAGGAGGTCACAAGTTCAAATTTTGCTCGACTAACAATTTTTAATAAACCAATTACAGCAGCATCTGTTCATCAGTAGATGTGCATTAAAGGAGGTTGCACTTGGCTGCGATTTCTTTTGTGATTTAACAGGAATGGAGCTGCTCTCGCTTACGCCCACTCTCCCATCAAGCGACAGAATGATAATGGATCATCTAATAAACTTTCAGCTTTTTAAAGATTGATTAGAGGATGATTGAAAGTGAAATCCAAGGATATCTCGCTTGCTGCTGTTTCCAGAAAATAGGAAGTGAGATCACAAACTCATATTTGGTGACAGCTGTGTAAATCGAAGGCTTGGTGGATAAGGAAGACTGCAATAAAAGAGTCTGTCCCTAAATAGGTTCTAGAATTGGCAAAGGGTTCCACTTATTCCCTCATCTTCCTCCATGATTACCTGCAGAGGTTACGCCGCACATTTGAAGCATGCCTTGAATGCAAGTCAGGGTTGACGCAGAGGATTAGGAGGGACGGCAGAGACTATAGGTAGGAAAAGGAGAAAAGTGCAAGAGTTGGATTTTTTCCTCTCTCTCTTCTCTCTATCTTCCTCTCAGTCACTCTCTCTCTCTTTGGTGGGGGCAGAGAGAGCTAGATGTGCTGAGTTAGCTTACGGTAACAGGGCAGCAGAGTCTCAGAGGACCCAAGATGTGAGGTCAGAGCTCTCGCTCAAACAAACGGCAGAATGCTGCATCATTACCTCTGCTAATGCTGAGGCACTCCAAAGCCCTCGTCTTTCTACTCCTCCTCACAAAACTACAACTACACCCTCATGGCTACTGAAACTGTAGCATTAAAAAGGCAATTTATACCAACCATTCAAGGAGTGTGTTAGCAAATGTTGTACTGTAACTGGATATAGAGGGTCCAATAAAGCCATTAGAGAAAACATCTATCCCAGGTCATACAGCAAAAAGTGCACAATATGAAGATTTTAACCAAAAATAGTTTTGCAACTATTCTTAAACAGATTTGGTGATATAGAATGAGGTCATGTGTAATTTGTGTTTTTAACTAAACAATGTGAGTTTTTCCTCATCAGAAAAATTTGATTACTTTTAAGTAAACCAAACCTAATTGCTCAAAAGGTCAAATTAATTGAAGTGTAAGAGTTAGGAAAGTTAGGACTGAATTAGATGGAAAATCTGTTAACGGGTTTTTTTCCCCTCTATGTTATGCTAAGCAATGCTATAATATGCTATGGTATGTCATGCTACACTTTTTATGCCAGACCGTAGAATACTATTTTTCCATGAGGTTCCCATCAAGAGACTGGCCACTGCCTGCATACTAACTTGTTTAAATATGCATTTATTTTTCTTGATTGCCTAAAAAGGTATACATAAACACGCACACACACACACACACACACACACGCATACACGCACACATTATATACACATTATGGACACCTTGCTTTGTAAACTTTGTACACTCAAACTAATGAATTGTCAGACTTAATAATCCTGTGTCAAGGTAGTTTTATTTGGTTTCACTTGGATGACTATTGTTCACTCAAATAAATTATTGGTATGTTTTATTTAAAAATCCTGTATTAAGTAAGTTCCAAAACCACAATATAGAAAGCACACACATATAACACAAATATAATAGGTAAAACTGGCAAGCTATTTTTGCTTTGTAAAGCATGCTTTGTAAAGATTATAAACATACAATCATTTTACATGACAATCATAACATGCATTTGCAAGTAATTATATTAAGGTGTTGTGTAGTATTTCCACATTGCAGTGAAAATTAACTAATTATGAAAAATCAACTGTTTACTTAAAGATAACATGTCATGTTTACATAAAACACTTAGTTTGTTCTTTGCATAAATTAATTCATAGTAAGTATATATATATATATATATATTTTTTTTTTTTACATGGAACTCATGCCAAAAGGTTTTGGCAGGGGTTGCCGGTAAGTGATCAATTTTCCCATTGAAAGAAGACATGCAGGTCAGGAGCCAAGTACTCACCCAGCACCACTAAAAACAATAGATTCAAATTTAAATCACTTCTGTCACTGTGTTTGTATATATGTTATTCATTATATATATATATATATATATATATATATATATATATATATATATATATATATATATATATATATATATATATATATATATCTATATATCTATATATATATATATGTGTATATATATATATATATATATCTATATATATCTATATCTATATATATATATATATCTATATATATATATATATATATATATTTGTTAAACAGTTTATTTTTTGGTGGATTTCAGATCAAAAGAGAGAGAAAGTTGTTCTGTTAGCAATATGACCGTTCATGAAGTAGTCACAGAATCAAACTATGCCTTTGTCCATGAAAAAGTGTAGTTCTATTCTTTAAATTATGTAATAAACTACTTCTCACAAGACACCGTGGTTGCTGAGATTTAGACTGAGTGCTAGTCAAGCCTCTGATGTTTCTTTCTTCTCCAGGGACACTCATCCAAGTCCATTTTCTGACTTTAAAGAAGAACAACCCCTTTGTAAATTTTAAAAGATGCACCTATCGTGGGTGTGGTGTGGGGAAAAGGAGTGGAGGTCACAGTTTTAACTGTGACTGTCTTTAAAAGTGCACAGCATAAGACAACTTAATCAATGTGTCTTGGACAAGTGTTCGGAAATTTAAATTAGATTTTCAACCCAGATGTCAAAAATATTGAAGAAGTAAAAAAATAAGCAAATTTGTAACTATTAAATCTAAGAAACGACAGAATATCCATTCATTCTGTTTAAAAAAAAATCATAACTCCACAGCCACCAATTGTCACTGTTTGCATGAGTGTTGTTCACATTCTGCCTCTACCAAGTTGGTTGCATTCTGAAAGTCACTTAAAATGCTTGCAGTTTGCCTCCATTACGCTGGTAATACCTATTTGTATTTGCTTTATGCTGCCCTTCTCCCAATTAAAATGGACTAAATACAAATGCAGCAAAATGTCTCTTTTTAGTGTCATGGTTTTCTCACAGACACATCATATGGGGAGTTTACATTCATTATTCCATCAGCATGTGTTTATGTCTTTGAGCTTGACATATAGTATGCACAGTTGGCGACGGCTTCCTTTCTGATTCATACTTCTTAATTCAAGTAAGTCTGCTGCCTGGACTGAGCTCTTTAATAATTCAGCAATGTCAGGCGATGAAATATTAGAAGTGAAATAAATTAACAGAAAGACTCACTTCGTCTGATAAAGTGCGGCATGCTGTTAGAAGTCACACTGAGTCTCCAAAATCCTGCGAGTGCTCTGAGAGGTGTTGGAACAGCTGTAAAAGACAAGCAATCTTTCACACGTACAGTACACACTCGGTACTGTTATAAAGCGTTAGTATGATATTCGAGTTTATCATAATTATTTGTGGATAGTACCATATTCACAGTTGCTTTATCTATATGCACAAATATATTAGCTTCTAAAAAAGTAGTAAAAAATAATACATCTATGTATGTGACCAACACATTTTTGAAGTGCATTAATTGTAGGGCCACATTTACTAGGCAAGATATAGCTGAGCATATGATGTTTACACATATTGCATATTCCTGTTCCAAGAAACAGCTATTGCATAACCCTCTGCAGTTATGGCTCACTTGTAAATTATACGCTAATTCTCACAAGGCACTGTTAAAGGGAACGTCCGATGAAAATCAAATCCACAGAGTTGAATAATGTGTCGTATTAGTGTGTATACGAAATAATATATAACCGCCCACAACATAAAATACAAAATATAAGTCTAAAACAATCCAAATCCACCAGAGCGAGTTTTTTAATAATCACAAAAAAACTTGTATAATAATCTTGTGAATTTTGGGATATTTATCTGGTTATCTTTCTATTTTATTTAAATTTTTTTATTCCAGATATATACTGTCCTTTCTGCAACATTAATGGTGTCCCAAACAATATTTGAAAATGTTGCGAACAGTCGAAGCACTGGGTGACACTGAGATGACAAGAGGAGAAAGGTAAGTATGGATTAATTTAGTATATTTACCATCCGTCAGATCAGATTAATCTAATTAAATATTGATTGTGGCATTCCAATAAAAGAGCCAACCTTTAACCCTGTATAAAGCAGGAATACTGCGACTGCAACTATTCTTAAACAGATTTGTTGATATAGAATGAGGCCATGTGTAATTATGGACTGAATTAGATGGAAAATCTGTTATCTGGGTTTTTTTTCCTTTATGTTATGCTATGCTATACTATTATATGCTATGATATGTTATGCTACACTTTTTATGCTGACTATCTAGGTCAAATATGTATTATTTTTTCTTGATTGCCTTAGAATACTATTTCTCTATGAGGTTCCCATCAAGAGACTGGCCACTGCTGCTGACTAACTTGTTTAACTATGCATTTATTTTTCTTGATATCTCTTGATAAAGTATACATAAATATGCAGTATGAACACAATCTGAGTAGAAATTTGAAGGAAATACAGATTGTGACAATTGTTGGGAGTTACATATATAACCCATGTGCATTGTAAAATAGTGTAGGTTATATTGATTTTTTTAACTGTGTGTAGATTTTCAATCAACACATATTTTCATAGCACTTTAACACATGAGCACTTTAACACACTGAGCCATCTGGACAGCAGGAAGGGGAATTATGTCAAAATGCTTTTTGATGACTACAGTTCATCATTTAACACCACAATTCCCTCCATCCTCACAAGTAAGTTGGAGATCCTAGGCCTTCGTCCTGTGTTGATGGATCTTGGACTTCTTGCAAGACAGATCTCAGACAGTACGGGTAGGCAACCATGTCTCACCCTCACCCACCCTCAGCACTGGAGCCCCACAGGGTTGTGTTCTAAGCTTCCTGCTTTACTCTCTGTACACCTTTGACTCTGTGGCCACTACCAGCTCCACCAACATCGTAAAGTTTGCAGACGATACAGTGGTGGTGGGCCTGATCTCCAACAACAATAGGCCTACCTAGAGGAGATTAAAGTCCTGGAGACATGGTGCCTGGTCAACAATCTCCTCCTAAATGACAGCAAGACTAAGATAGAGGACTTTAGTACAAAATAGGAGAGGAATTACCAGCCCCTGACAATCAATGGGACCCCAGTGGAGAGAGTGAACAGTTTCCGGTACCTAGGTGTTAACATTACGCAGGATCTGACATGGTCCTGTCATCTTTACCACCTCAGATGTCTGACGGACTTTAAATTGCTCTCGAAGGTGCTAAAGTCATTCTACACCTGCACCATTGAGAGCATCCTTACACGAAGTATCACTGCCTGGTTTGGGAACAGCACAAAACAGGACAGGAAAGCTCTCCAGAGGGTGGTGTGATCAGCTGAACGTAGCATCCTTATCAATCTCCCTGACCTGGACTCCAAAAAGACTCCAAAGCCAGGAAGACACTGAAGGACCTCACCCATCCCAACAATGGACTTTTCTCTCTGTTGAGGTCCGGGAAAAATTACCGTTCCCTGAATGGAAACACAGAGAGGATGAGGAGGAGCTGCTTCTTCCCCCAGGCCATCCGGACCCTCAACCTAGTTCCTGGACTTCTGGACCCACACCCGCTCTTAACTTAGTTTCTTACACTCCACAGCACATTGACACTTTTACACTTTTCACTTTAACACTGACATTGCTGCTTATTGTAAATATTTATCTTACTTTTCTAGTTTATATAATGTTTATATTTCCCAGCGATGGGTTGCGGCTGGAAGGGCATCCGCCACATAAAAACATATGCCAGAGAGTTGGCGGTTCATTCTGCTGTGGCAACCCCGAAAGGGAAGAAAGCCGACATGAAGATGAATGAATGAATAATGTTTATACTTTTTGTTGGACAGTCAAAAAAAAAACATTTCACTGCATGCTATACCATGTATGTATATGTATGTGACAAATAATTTTTTTTTTACAAGAACTTGATTAAAAAGCTCAGTTGTATTCTAAACAGAGAGAAAAAAAAAACATCGCAGAGGGAACCAGACAATTTACATATTTAGTCCTATGTGTTAATGCAGTACAAAGCATATATAGTCCTTACTTTAGATAAGCTCACACAAACTGTTAACTGGCAGCTAATAAATGCTTTATAACTAGCTGAAGTACCATGGGTTACAGTAGAAATATGTGTTAATAAAGTATTTATTATTACACTTAGATATACAATATATCTGATCAAATAAGACATATAATTGTGATTTCAAATAGTTTACTAATAATTCATTAACATTTTTTAAATGATCTCATGTATCACCTACAACTAATAATAGTAATACTGATAGTGTTAATAATCATATTGTGTATATGCTTATAAGCCAAGTATAAACCCTTTGAAGTTATAATACAAATAGCTTACAAATGTCTAATAACATAGAACATAAATGATGTATTAACTTTTTGTTAATGCTTAATACATGATTAAAAGTGTGTAGTTATTATAAAGTGCTACTCATATTTCTTATAAGATCCATTCTCCGTATGTCTCTGACTGGGTTTACCATTTCAGACTTCAGATGAAATTCAGAGATATGGACATCTGCTGTCCCCTTTAATGTTAGGCCATCCCAGTAAGCCCCAGAGAAAGAGTGGAGCAGACCAGATCAAGCGAAAGTGGCCACAATCAGAAGTGGGCTAATGGACACCACTAAAAGCATGCCCCTCGGTGAATGCTGTTTACGTGCAGCTTTCTCTTAAATGTCAACTTTTGGAGATTCACCAGAGATTCAGATGGAGATCATCTAAGAATGACAATACAAAGACAGACAAGACTCTATGGAGTAATTTTTTTGTGAGACGTGGCAAAGAAGCTTCTGATCTTGTAAAGAAACAAGGAGGCATTAGATTGGTCAAGAAACAAAGTGCAGGGTAAGTCTGAAAAACCTATTTTTCAACCTGATTTTGATAGGCGTTAAAAGGAGTTTTCAAAACCACATTAGACATAACGCAGCCTTAGTTACGTAATCTTAAGCAACCTTACTTCATTACACACTTTAACAAACTATTAAACCTTGTATGAAATTGACATCCAATTTCCTTGTTAAAATATTTAACAAGATTTAGAAATGTTTATTTTATTCATAAAAATATGTGACCGTCACGGTGGGGCAGTGGGTAGGACAGTCGTCTCACAGCAAGAAGGTCGCTGACTTGAGCTTCGGCTGGGTCGGTTGGCATTTCTGTGTGGAGTTTGCATGTTCCCCCCGTGATCGCGTGGGTTTACTCCGGGTGCTCCAGTTTTCCCCACAAGTCCAAAGACATGTGGTATAAATGAATTGAGAAAAAACAGTTGTCCATAGAGTATAACTACTGATGCTTCAAGGACTGGATGGGGTGCTTTATGATGGAAGCACAAAGTCTCAGGGTTTTGGACCGAGAAACACACTTCCTGGAGCATAAGTCGCCTAGAGCTATATGCAGGGTTCCTAGCAGTAAAGCACTTCAGGTGAATACTGCAGGGACATCACGTGTTGGTCAGGACAGACAACACGGCGACGGTGGCGTATATTAATCGACAAGGAGGGATACGCTTACCCTGTTTGTTGGCTCTCGCCAACAGTCTGCTCCAAAAATTTTGCTCTCCCAAAAGGACACTACTGCCTTCTGTGCTTTCTCCCCAGTCTGAGCGGGCGGGGTTTGTTGATGCGCAGTTGATAGCTGCAAGGCCGGACGTCTCCTGCTTGTGACTGAATCTATCTCCTATGATGCGATGTTATGTCTATGTGAATATGTGTTGAATGTGCTTGTTGCTATGGCTTTTTCCTCCCCTAATCTCACACTGCTATGACTGAAGTACAGAGTGAGAAGGGCATGTTTTTAAGCCACCTCTCCTGTTGTATATTTCTTATTTCATTTGCTACCTCACTGACTTGTCTTCCCCCCTGTAATGTGTTGTCTACATCTTGGTCGGAGGGGTCCTATTTCGCTGCATGTAACAGTGTAGTGACAAGTAAAGGCAAACAATCAATCAATCAATCACTGGAGACAGCATTGGGGTCTGTCCCTAGTCGCAGTCCATATCCCCGGCAGGTTGAATCTGAAAGCGAATGCACTGTCTCGGTGGAAACCCCGGTCAGGAGAATGGCGACTCCATTCCCTGGCAGTCATGCAGATCTGGGAACACTTTGGTATAGCAGACGTTGACCTTTTCACCGCCCCAGAGAATGCTCAGTGCCAGCTGTTCTATGCTCTAACCTGGGCTCCTCTCAGGATAGATGCACTTGCGCATTGTTGTCCCAGGAAGAAACGCCTAAATGCGTTTCCCCCAGTGAGCCTCCTTGCAACTCTCTTGTGCAAGATCAGGGAGGATGAGGCAGAGGTCCTAGTGGTGGCCCCTTATTGGCCCAACCGACCTTGGTTCGTAGAACTCTGCTCCCTCGTGACAGTCCCTCCCTGGCTAGTTCCCCTGCTGTCACACCTTCTAACCCAGGGATGTGGGCACAAGCACCCGCATCCAGAACTCCGGATTCTCCATGTCTGGCACATCATGCTGTGGAGGACCCCCAGGTAATGCCACGGTCTGTGGTTCAAACACTGTGCCTTGCCTGAGCTTCCTCTAATAGGGCCTGTGATCCCGGCAAGTGAGTTCGGTTCGTCGACTGGTGTCACTCTCACCAAGTAGATCCGAGTAGCTGCGCCGTTGAACTCGTGCTAACCTTCCTTCAAGAGGGTTTGGATCGAGGACTGTCTCCATCTACCCTGAAGGTTTACATTGGCGAGATTTCTGCCTATCACCTTCTGGTTGAAGGCAATCGTTGGGATGACACGAGTTAATGGTCAGATTCCTCAGAGGGGCCAGAAGGTTTAGACCCTCTAGGCTGTCCTTATTTCCCTCCTGGGATCTCTCCATTGTCCTTAGAGGACGTCAAGGTCCTCCATTCGAGCCGTTTGATTCAGTAGAGCCTACATTTCTGTCAATTAAGACAGCACTCCTGGTAGCGTTAGCCTCGATTAAGAGGGTGGGGGATCTGCAGGCACTCTGTCGATGAACCAAGATTCTCATGTTATTCTTAAGCCCAGGCCTGGATATGTGACCAAGGTTCCTACCATCCCCTTCAAAACTCAGGTAATGAACCTTTAAGCTCTGCCCGGGGAGGAAGCAGCATCAGTCCTTGGTCCCAACTGCCCAGTTCGATCACTGAGGATCTATGTAGAAAGGATCAGCTTTTTCTATGCTTTAGAGGACAGCAGGCGATAGGGAAGGCTGTCTCCAAACAGAGGTTGGCCCATTGGCTAGTGGAGGCCATATCTACTGCATACACAGTGTCTGATGTCCCTTGCCCCCTGCAATTGAGAGCCCACTCTATCAGGGGTGTCGCGGCCTCCAGGGCGTTGGCAAGGGGAACTCCTCTGGCAGAGATCTGCAAGGCTGCGGGTTGGTTGACACCCACCTTCACCAGGTACTATAACTTGAGTGTTGATCATGCTAATTGGTGGTAGCATTGTCTGAGATGTACAAAAATATATCCCCTCTATGAGGAACTACCAGCTGAATCTTTTATGACCCCGGGCACGGGAGGACAGAGCAGTTCCACGAAAGGCTAACTCTCGAAAACTATTGTTCTAGCTAGTTGTGCCATCTTCTCTCTTATCTATGCCATCTTCTCTCTTAAAGACGTCTCCCCAGTGGTTCAAGGCGTATTTTCATAGGTCCCTCAATAAAACCTTGGTGTATTAAACTTCTGGAAGTTCTTTGAGGTTCCCATACTCGTCACCGACATAAGTTGTAGTGACCGACTGACAGGGAACGTAATGGTTACTTTTGTAACCCCCGTTCCCTGAATAGGGAATGGAGACTTATGTCCCCAAGCCACAACCGTAAGGTCGTGAGCAAGTCTGGTTGCCTAGGGGGCGAGTACGGCTCCAGCGTCACAACAGGAAGAGTGTCACCCTCGCATCTGGTTTATGTGGGATGGCGTGATCATGTGACCATCAGCGCTTTCAATGATTAGCATTTAGAAAACAGTGTGGTGTGCGTAGAGCGCCACTAGCGGAGCTTCCCATAGTCATCCCTGACATAAATCTCAGTTCCTAATTCAGGAATGAGGGTTACGAAAGTAACCATTACATTCTCATTGTTTTTATTATTATTTAGTTTTATTTAGCATTACATGTTTGTTTTTTTAATGCCATATGTGTTCATTTAATGACATGAAATGCTTATACCTGCAATCATTTTATTTTTGCATTAAGAGTATGGCTATAGCAAAAAAAAAAAAAACTGGAAGAGTGTCACGCTTGCAGCTGTTTTATTCGCAATGGTGTGGTTATGTGACCATCAGCACACCAGCTCGTTGTCATTTTGAAAGAGTGTGGAGGGAGTTGAGTGCCACTAGCGGAGCTTCCCATATTTGTCACCGACATAAGTCATAGTGACAGACTGTTGGGGAACCCAGTTGTGCTTATTAAGATAATTTGGTGTTCACATAAACATGGAAAATAGATTTCTGTTAACGGGTTAATGGCCTAAGGCTTATGAGGATAACAGGAGCAGGTTTTTTTCTTTGCATGTACAGTAAACAGCTTAAACTGTGTTTTAGCCACATACCGTTATAAACAGCTTAATTTAAATCAGGTTATTTGTGCCCCATTATAAAAGAAAAAATTATTTATGGTTTTGTTTTGGGAGTCTCCAGCATCAGATTAACACATTTGTAAGGTCCATCAAATAGGAGTCTTTCCCAAGTGTTTCATGATTTGATAATGTGTGCAGCATGGATAGGAAGAACTCAATCAAACACGAAACACAGCTTTAAGCTCATAGCTTTTACTGTTGCTTTGAGTTGTTACCTTGAGTCCTCTAACAGATAAGAGATCAAAATCAAAAGAGTGACTTACTTGAGTGACCTCAAACGAGAAATATTGCCTCACTTGAACATTAATATTTTTGTCGTGGAATTTATGAAGGGATAGGATTTTCCAGGTGTGCACATACAACTAGTGGTGAGATTTCCCAAATAACACAACATTCAAGAATAATATATGTTTCAACGTGGATTCATTTCAGCAACTCGGAATCGACTCTTTCTTCTGAAAGGCTATAACTAGACACAAGGAGCACGGTCAGATTCAAAACTCAAACTGAATGCTCCTTAAACTTTGAGCTGTGTTGCTAACCACATAAAAGACATTTTTTTAAATCAATAATGGCCTTTCAGCATGTACCTGCATATTACAGTTATGCAGCAAACATGGGTGAGGCATGTCTGAAGTAATCATGATATTTCTTGCATTTAGATGTTTGAGTCTTTAAAACGCATGAGAATGCATAATTATAACAATAAATTCCACCATTTTCTGGTGTTAAATGTATATGGTGATTTATAGTAGTGAATGTCCTGTAAGCTCTTTACTGTTTTTTTTTTGTGATGTCAGTGCTTGTAAGAAACCAGACACAGCAGGTAAATAGGCATAAATAGTTTTCAAAACCTGAGTTTTAGTTATCCAGAAAGTCAACTCGAAGACAAGTGGGGTGGGAAGTGAGTTTAGAGAATACTTGGTACTTATTTACATCACACATATAGCCAGAAGAACAACAAGAGTGAAATTGCATTTCTTTCACATATATCTCATCTTATGTTCCATTTGAAACTTTCAGAGAAAGTAAAAAAATGATTGTTTGAGATCAATACCACTTTCTGCTGAATTAAAATTATAATCTTAACCTTTAAAACACAAGTTAGGTTAGCAGGTGCTGATAATCCTGTAACTGTGTAACTCAAAAGATTAATATAAGATTTCAATGATTTTCCAAACCTCTGGGAAATCTGTTGACTGAGTTTTTACTTTTTCTTCTGTGCTATCTCATGGTAACCCAAAAATTGCATTATGCAAGCCTTTTGTTGAAATAAACTAAAATAAACAGAGAGTATGAAAGAAGAGAACAGTGGAACTGCACAACATAACAGTGTGATGTTTAAAGGAACAACAGATTGAATGGATGATAAGAAGGGGGATAGATTGACTAATAGAGGTGACAGCGAGTCCCTTGAAAGCCAGCTGTTTACAAAGACGCATCGCACTATGTTGTTTATTCTGCTAATGATAGGGTGTCATCACGATAGAAAAAAAATCTAATTAAAAAACGGTGCTTGCAGGAGTGGGCGTCTTCTTTCATTCTTAAAAGTATAGTATCAAAGATATGTCAATCCGTTACGTTTCATGAAGGATATATTAAAGATGAGTGAAAAGGTTAATAACAGGCTGCATTAATGGGATTCATTCAAGTGTGGCCTAATTGCAAGCTGTGTTCAATAAACTATTAATCAGAGGTTCTGCTGAATAAAGCGTCTCCCTCTGCAACACACTAATTGAGTAGGAGGCGTCCCCTGACCCTCGGCCATGGATACCAAGGCTTTGGATGGATGGGCCTGTCTTACTCATCTTGTGTGGTTCGATAAAGTATTGGTGACTGCGACTGTAGGAAGTCTCAACAGTTTCTGCTTAGATTTGCAGTAAATTCCAGGAAACTGGTCTCCGGTTTCCATTTGTGCGACTACAGATGAACATCTGCTCTCAGGGTATGTGTGTGTTAAGTACAAAAATAATCCTTGATGATGCTGATGTTTTTATTCTTGAATATTAGTTTTGAAAGTAAAATGACAGAAAGGGATTGCTGGATAAAGGCTTGTGGTACTTAAACTGTTTTAAACAAATAAAAATGAACGGCCTCAAATTAGTCACGTTATACAGGCCAGCCGAGGATTGAGACTATCACCTCATGCTGGGCTTTGCATGTTAATTGTGAGTTTATCTGAAACACAATTGTATGTCATATGTATTCACTGACTGGCAACTATATTAGGTACACCTTAGTAGTACTGAGGTGGACCTGGCTAAAAATTCCCTTCCAAACTGCCTTAATTCTCAGTTGCATAGGTATCAGTAAAGTTATCAAACAAAGGCAGAAAATGACATGTAGAGAAAGAGATTTTAATCGAGCATGACACATTGAAGATATAAACTCAGTGAATAAACAAATCACTTTTGAAAGATCAACAGAATTGACATACTGTACTGTTTTTTCATGCTTTTCTATCATTTTAAGGAGTTTTATGCTGTTGTCATTTGTTTGACTACATGATCAAATTCAGCATAACAAACAAACATTACAGAGACGTATCTGTATTTTTTTAGTTTAATCCGCAACACATACTCCAACAGAGGCAATACAGAAATTTTCTAAATAATTTATTTTAAAACCTAAATATTTACAATAAAACTGGTTGAGGACTGGTACATGGGAGAATAAACCATCTCTAATTTCAACCGGGCTTTTGGTGGGCTACTTTAGGCTTGTGTAGACACTAATAAGGCCTGGTTTAAGCGTTGGAAGTGACTGCTTAGACACAATGAGCACAAGGATGCCCAGTATGATAGTATCTACATCTCCTATTTAGAGTGGCTAGGTAAAACTTTGTAATTTAATTTATCTTTCAAATTACATCTATTTAGCATTTTCTGCAAATAAAGAAGAGCCAGTAAAAAAAAATATTTTTAATAGTGGTGGACGGTTGTTGGCGTTAATTAATGCATGAGACTCTTATCGGGCACCAAAAAAAGTATTGCTGTTATTGTCAAATTTTGTTTGGGAGTTGGGTCAATACTACACAGTTTGATGTTACGCATGTATGTACACAGAGGCATGGATGTATAAACCGTGATCCAATATAATGAATTCAACTATTTGCAGGATTTACACCGGTTCCATTCCTGGGAGATCTCAGCACATAGTGGATCTATGGAGCGCACAGTTCTTCTGCTCTCGCACAGAAGTTTTCAGTTTTCAGCCGTGCGATGATGAAGTGACCAACAATGTGTTCCCTAATACATTTATTTATTAAACACACATATGGTTTTCTTTGAAGCTTTACCATATTTAATAGTTTTTATGATTAATTTAAACTGTTATTTTTCAATAACAGTAAAATAATTTTTACTTATTATAGCATATCATGAGCGTTGATGTAAAAGCCTGATAACACATGAAATAAAACATTTTTGAACGTAAAAAATATAAATACAATTGCTAATGTTATTGTTAAAAAACAAGAAGCATAGAAATTGTAGATCCGTTTAGATTTGATATGCAATGTTCTCAAAAAAAGTATGAATATAAATTAAAACACTTAGATTAATGGTATATTTACCAAAATCCACATATTAAAAATCAGCATCTGTTCTAACTTTATATAACGTTAACTTTAAATCTCTTGAGCTCATTAACAGATAAAAAAAAAACTAATAGCTTGCCTTCAGCAGTGATAGTCTCAACGACTCAATCCCAAGCTCTGTTCTTGGCTAACAAGTCTTTATAAAGACTTTGATCTTTTCAGGCGAGTCTCGTCCATCGCAGCTGTTAGTAACATCTGTTTGGGGTCCTGTGTGTGAAGTCACTTCCTGCACCAATGTAATATTTATACAACTGACACTTTTATCTCAAAGGAACTACTTGTTTTAATTGTGAGGATTTTTTAGTCAAATTGCTTATACACACTTGCCCAACCATTTAATTGTCAGGATCTGTCAAGTATCTGTTTTGCAGATCCTTGTCGCTACTGGACAGATCATTGACAGTCCTTCCCTCAGTTTCGGTTTTACCTTGTTTTCAGTTATCACTCTTTTTTTATTATTTGTCTTTGGTTTTCTTTGTCAACTCCTGCCACAAAGCTTAGGTCATGTGTCTGACAGTGGCCATCTTTGATTTGTACACCTTGGGTTTCCGTAATTATGTTTGATTGGTTTCTCTTATTAAGCTTCCCTCAGTTTTCTCTTTCTTGCGGTTCAATTCTCTTTATCTGTCTGTTGTTCCTGATGTGCTGTTCCAGTTAGTGGTAGTCAGGGGATAACTTATTCGTAGTTGCTTTCGTGTTGTTGCTTAGTCTTTGTGTTTTATCAAGTCTTTGGTTTGTATATTGTTCATTGTTTTCCCAAAAGAAGTTTTGCTTTGTTTGCCCCAACTTCCCCGGGCTTGTTATTTGTTACTTTAATAAACTTTTATTTAAACAATGTCATGCAATTGAGGTCCGCATTTGTCTCTTGGCCTCTGCACCCTGACAGTATAGCAAGTCCTTACTTTGCAAACATAATCTGAATACCTTAGAATAAATTACAATATTACAGTGAAATTAATATAGATATAAAAATAATTACTTTAATCTGTATTTTATATGAGCTGATGTATGAACATTTAATCACTATAAAAACAACTTCACTGTAAATGGTATATGAGCATTGAATTTGGTTTTGTAAGGCTTAAACAAGGTTTATATTTTATCGTTATTTAAAAAAATAGGTAACATGGTGAAAGGCTAACATAATTTCAATATGAAGCATTTTGGTTTAGAAGAAGTTGTCATCTTTGTAAAATCTCCCACAACTTTTGCCTTTTCATTCTGCTACATTATTTAATGTTATTTATTCACATATATTACATTAAATTATCTCTCTTTTACACTCTCTCTATTTATCTCTCTCTTTGTTTTAAGATAACTTGGATTGTTTTAAGATAATCTTTTTTTTAATTATATTTAAAGTATTTTTAATGAGTCACACTGACAGCAAATAAATCCCTTTAAAGATCCCTTTTTTTGTTTTATTAGTTAATATTCTGTGTATTTCAAGAAAATAAAAGAATGACCTGCTGAATATGCAGCTGAATCTGCCCTGCTGCATTTAACACATCCGATCTGATCTATATCAGCTACATCCTGCCTATCTCTCAGTCATCTGGGACATCCAGAATGAGCCCTTCTCCTTCATCAGCATAGCTTTTTTGTCCATCTGTTGTCGCATTGTTGCCTTGCTCACTTAATATATGGCACCCCTATTGTTCAGTCATGTCACCTTCAGTAGAAGAGGTTCAGCACTAAAGTAGATTCTGCCTTAAGCACAACTTGTGCTGACGAGTAAATGCAGCCTCGACCAAGTTCCTAAAAGAGACATGAGCTCCAGGGACAAAATGTCAAAGCAATTTTATCTGTTAACTCTATTTATGCTCCTGAAAATGCTAAGAAATATGGCCAATAATAGAGTGGCCAATTCAAACCATTGCATGGTAAACACAACATTAGTTTTGTCTGGTACATTATTGGGTTTGAATTTCGCTTTTTTTGTTTGTAATTATATAATATAATTGTAAAAAAAATTATAACATGTAAGAATATATAAAATTATTATTTTTTTAATAAAATTAAATATAAAAAGAAAGATTATTTTAGAATTTTACTATTTTAAACAACACACATAAAGAACACATACCTATATTCATATTTATAAGATGTAAGTGAATGATTTTTCCATAAAGAGCTTTTTTGGAATGCATTAATATTATGGGATACAGTATTATTAGATATTACCCACTAAGAGTGAGCTTGGTGTCCTGAAGGAAATGTATCCCCATGATGGCAAAAAAAAAAGTGAAAGTGGCCAGTCGGCCAGATATGGAGTGACCCATACCTGGAATTTGTGCTCTGCATTTAATCCATCCAGTGTACACACACAGCAGTGAACAAACACACCGTGAACACACACCTGGAGCAGTGGGCAGCCATGGCTGCGGCGCCCAGGGAGCAGTCGGGGAACTGGTGCCTTGCACAAGGGCACTACAGCTGTGGTTGTTGATGATGGGAGAGCAAGTATTTCATTGCTCACACCAACTTCAACTCGATGGATCTAGGGATCGAACCTGAGACCTTCAGATCACAAGTCGAGTCCCTTATCCACCGGACCCCAACTGCTGGAAGCCCCTGAATGTGAGCTGAGATTTTATTGATTTAAAACCAACTTAATTGATTTTCTCTAGTCTTGAAAGTAAACCTTTCAAAATATGTAGGTACACTGTTAGATATGCATCACTCAATACATGAATGGATGGATGGATGGATGGATGGATGAATGAATGAACAGATGTATGGATGGATTGACAGAGGGATGGAGTGAAACTTGTGGTGATAACTGAACTGCACTAAATGCTTGCTAGAAGGTTTCTGAAAATTCTAGACAACCCAAGAATTTAGAGCTTGTCTTATTGAATTATCAGACAATTAACTCTGAATCTAACAATTTAATATACCTTTCCTCTTATCACATATACTATAAGATATATCACTGAGGTCAAATAAGCACTGCACACCCACTCAGAGCTTGCAGCATCAGTGTCAGCTAGAAAAATTCCTTCTATAAGAATGAATGCAAAACATTATATATAACATTTCTCTCACAGAATATTATTTTGTTCAAGAAAAAATCCCCTGAATTAATAGAGACACACATCTTTTGTGTGCTAGAGTGTGATGTTAATCACACGGTGAGGATGCCTTGTGGGTTTTAGCAGATTGGAGAGAACGAGTGAACACAGAAGGAGTAAGCCTTATTTTCTGTGCCCAACTTATTAAAAAAAGAGCATCACAGAACAGAACATGCAGGTATTTATGACTCCCCTCAGACATTTGCCAGACTGACAGTCCAAAAATAAATGGTACTTTTGCCAATAAAAGAAAGTTTCCATTTGCTCAGCATTTGTTTTCTTTGCACATATGTAGACTGAAAAAATATGTATTCTAAAACATTTACAGACCAGCCCCCATACAGAGCCTACGCATATCTTCAAGCAAATATTCTATAGCACAGAAAATCAATAGAGCAACCACATAACAGCTTGCAACAGTGATGTGAACTTTTGTATCTTTCAAGATTCTGAAGCGGAGCAAGGAGACACTTGGCTGACATAGCAAATCCAAATACAGTTGCTAGCTCAATATTGATTATTATTTAATGCATGCTTTTTTATCAAATGTAGAGTAAAACATTGAAAATGAAGTTGCTTTTCAGAGGATACTGAGTCACAGATATATGACTGGAGATTGAGTAATCATCAAACTTTTAGCATTGTATTAACACAGTATATGGCAGAACGAATTAAAATTCAGTACAACATCGAAATCAGAAACCATTGACCAAGGGTTATTGAAAATTCCATTCACGTTATAGAGAAATTGATTCTGGATGAGGGGAATGCAGACCAGCGCAGAACAATTCGGTTGAAAGATTTCAATTAGTAACAGCTAAAACAGGAATGTTTTTTTTTTACAGTAGCTATTTTTTAATTGAATATGAAAAGTTGACTAGCAGAGCTAGGCAAAGCATATTATAATAGAATATAAAAAGTTTGTGGAGAAATTTGTTGGGAGAGATGCATCTGTCATTGAATGATGACGAACGTTAAGCTTAGTTGCATACATACCCATTCATCATCAAGTGCATATATTGTTTTGTACTTTGCCTTGTACATACATCTGTTGCAGTTGTAGAAGTACTGTCTTAACACTGACCAATATTGGTGTAATAACAATGCTAACAACTACTAGCTAGGCCAACCCAACACAGATGCTAAGAAAGTACAGATTATATTTACTTAGTCATATCATACCATATAAACCATTATTTTTTAAATCTATATTAGAAAGTATTTGCATTTTGCCTTGATTTAAGGTGAAAGGGTAGAACAACCCACAAGGACTTCTAAAACCTTTACAGATTATTTACGAACATTATAATTGTACTTCAACAAAAGCACTTGCTCTGTACCACGTCAACCAATCACAGTGCTTGCCGATGTTAACATCTTTAATATGTAAATATGCAGCCTTTTCAAAGGACTTGACACTTTATATATTGGCCTTTAAAGATCCCACTTGGACTGTGTATTAGCAGGAATCTGGCGATCCGATCCGATAGGACGATTGCTTGGTGCTCGGGCCTGCTGAATAAAAAAAATAACAAAATCAATTTCCAAGTACTTTCTATTATGGTGGGCAGTAAGCTTCGAGTTTAGATTTGAGCAAACGGCTTTGAACTACATAAAGTACAAACAGATGAGAATTGGATCTGAGGTGATTCTGTGGCTTTACTTCAGTTGATTGCAGAATAAAGCAGCTATCATTTTAACCAACTCATATCGAAAAGAAGACAATGAAGAAATATTTATTAGTTCTACTAATTCACTTTCCTTCCAAGGACTACTTTCATCTCTGTCCTCAGTCATGATTGTTGTGAAACTTTCCTTACTCTGTCCCCATACTATGATGCAAAATTCTGATAAATGCTGAAAGACTGAGATCGCATTGCAAATAAATGTATAAATATCAGATTTAGGACTACATATGAAAGCGACCTTGGGCAAGCTTTTCAGAATATTCTGAAAATATCAGATACAGCTCGCATATGGACGATTTTTATTTTTGATTTGGGTCACTTTGGGATGCAGTCTGAATGTAGCTTTTTACGGAGAGAGCATCCTTTACAGCGGCTGTCCCACGGCTATGAAATCAAACTGATAGTCAAGCACCTTTAGGTTCTTCATTTCAGGACACCTTAATTTAAATGTGTACTTTTACATTAAAATAATTATTAGATTTATAAACAGTTTTACATTTAGAATGATTGAAAATCATTCAGAATAAAAATCACAACACAGTTTTTTTACCCTTTTTTGCAACATGTTTTTAAATATACAAACAGAAAGATGAGAACCCTATTATAAAATAAAATGTAATATGTAACATAAAGGTCATATAAAAGTATGCTACATAATACATAATGGTTTTGCCTCACACAATGCAGAAATAAGGCTTGAAAAACCAACTAAACAGATTCACATTTTAAAAACAAAAACACATAAAGCTATGAGCAGATAAAATGTAACTGACTGCAACTCCTACATGACAATGTTTTTCCAGCTATACCAAAAGTACCAAACAAGCATAATAAGTTGTCATTATGCAATTTAAAAGGCTTCAACCACTAACAATATATAATCTTTGCGTACAGTAGATTGGGATTGTCAAAGCATACGTCAGATGCAAAATCTAGTTGGTGTTTAAAATCCTTCAGGAGTTTCAGCATGACTGCGACATTAGCTGAGTATTTCCCACCCACCTGCTTCAGCCGATTGAGCACTCACTTTATATTATGGGGGTGAAGAGCATGCAGTGTGTTAATAAGAGTGCATTTATGAGGCGAATGTACGCTATCTTTATGACATCTTAATTCAGTGCTTCACAGAGTGTGAGACCCCAGGGTGCCACAATATTATACGGTTCATGCTTGGGACTGCACCAATTCACAAATCTTGTTCTCTGGCTTGTTAAAGATAGACATGGGGCCTCAAGTGATATAGCTGTGCAAAGCTAAGCAAACAAAAGAAAGGTAAATCTGAAGTGAATTAAAAACCAATTGATGTTAAGTTGACTTTTTGTTGTTTTTGCAGTAGTGTTTACTTAACAAACATTTAACAAATAAACGTTTAGTTACAGAAATGCAAAATCTGCTCATTCAAATAAGATATGTAAATTGATAGTTTTCAACTGTTATCTTGGCTTTCTATGCCTTGTTATAGCTGCCTTTGCTCATGTTTCTTTTTTCCACATTATTAAATACAACTTTCTTTGTATAATTAAGTATTGCATCCTTACTACATAAAACTGTTGAAACTATTGTATTAATAGCAGTTAATAGGAGTTTTTATTTTTTTAATTAAATTATCTTTTTAAAAATAAAATAACTTTTTATTACGCAGTATGTGTACATCATCCTTCTGCATTGCACTAAGCATTGGTGACCACATGCTAAACGAAGCTGCACCAGGAAACTTCTTATGTAGTCATGCCTCTAGTTCTGATAAGAAAGGAGGTGGAGTCTCGAGTATGTACAAGAACATTTTTGAATGCAAACAGGTCAATCTTGGGGATTACACATCTTTGGAATATTTAAGTATAGCTTTAAAAGGCACCAAACGGGCTCTGTCTGATCACTTCTGGGCTTTTGTGTATGCGTCAATCTCCAAGGTCAAAATTGCAAAATCAATTTCTGTTAGAAAGAGACACATAAACTATAACACCAGCGAGATGTTTATGCATGCCATATCTCAAACACCAAGCATCACAGCTGGCACAGCCGACTTCCTTCTTGATGCATTTACTTTAAAAATAAAGTCCGTTATAGATGACATCACACCTATAACTGTCAAGAAGAAACCTGGCAAAAAACACCCTGGAGAAATTCAACAAAAGACCAAAGTATGAAAAGACTTTGCAGGAAGGTTGAAAGAATGTGGAGAAAATATAAAATAGTCCTCCACTACAATCTTTATAAAGAGAGTCTCCGTGATTTTAATTCAGAATTAATTACAGCTAGGCAAGAGTTTTTCTTACACTTAATTAATAACAACCTCAACAATACTCGAACTTTCTTTGCAACGGTAGAGAGGTTAACTAACCCAACAAACCAGACTCCAAGTGAACTTCTTTTTTGGCTCTCGTTTGCTTAATTTTTCAACAATAAAATCAGTAACATCAGAAAAGGCATTAGTGCTTCCCCCTGCAGGGCTGGGGATAGACATCCTCACCCTCCACTCAATATGCACCTTTAATCAAATTGATAGCAAAACATTAATAGAGACGGTTCAGAGCCTTGCGGTCTTGAAACTCTACCAACAGTCTTTTTTAAAGTGGTTCTTAAGAGTCTAGAAAAGGACCTCTTAGAAGTTATAAACACCTCCTTGTGCTCCGGCTTTTTTCCCACATCTCTTAAAACCTCAGTGGTAAAGCCACTACTGAAAAAGTCAATCTTAGACAATATTGTACTGAGCAACTACAGGTCCATCTCAAATCTCAGTTTTATTTGTAAAATTATGGAAAAGATTGTGGCAAAACTACTGATTGAATTGTTATCAGTCGGGTTTCAGAGCTCATCACAGCATAGAGACAGCACTACTGAAGATAATCAATGACATCCGGTCAAACACTGATTTAAGAAAAATGACTGTCCTGGTTCTACTCATTTGGAGTGCTGCCTTTGACAAAATTGACCACAAAATCTTTGTTGAAATCTTTGACAATGTTGGTTTTTCAAGAACTGTGATAAAATGGTTCAGATCATACTTAGAAGGAAGAGGTTTCTATGTAAACATAGGTAATTATATGTCGAAGTGGACTGCAGTGACTTGTGGAGTCCCTCAAGGCTCAATCCTTGGCCCTTTACTATTTAACCTGTACATGCTTCGACTGGGCCAAATTACTATACCATAGTTATGCTGATGATACACAAATTGATCTAGTCATTTATCTATAAACTCTCTTTGCCAATGTGTTGATGAGATTAAAAACTGGATGGAAAACATCTTTCTTCAATTAAACAAGGACAAAACTGAAGTCATTGCATTCGGTAGCAAAAGAGAGGTTGTTAAGGTTATTACCTTGTGTGGATTTTGGGGATCTGGTGATTCGAACGGCAACCAGCAAGGTTTTTGGCCTCCGGAAGGTTGAAACCGCTGCTACGCCCCAGACTCCAATGCTTTCACCGCCTTCCACCATCAAGTAAGACTCCTTTTTCTTAGTAGAGCACTTGCCGGTCGATTGTTTGTAGAATGTTCCAAACATGTCGCGACCGTGCAAGTCTGTTGGATGCGGTGGATCGCTTTCATTGACGGATAGCCACAAATCATTGCCTCGATTGTCTTGTGCGTAGACATGCTGAGGCAGCGGTTGAGGGATCAGAACGTGTGGATTGCACAGTTCTGTCCGGCAGCGCACTTAAGGCAAGGTTGGAGTACTTTCAGTCCACCACCGGAGGCTTTATAGCTCACGCCCGTAAGGGTCAATGAGTGCAAGTCTCCAGTGCCCAGTGATGTCAAGCAGGGACGTGTCCGCTATCCACCACAGGGAGTTATTGGATGATGTGCTGCTTGCATCTTCTGAGGACTCCTGTGCGCTTGATGATGCGATCTCCACTGCTACATCGGAGAGAGATGGCGCATCTCCCGAAGGAGGCAGTATATTGCCCTCCCCCTCTGGGGTGACGAAAGATTGTGTTGCAGAGGAGATGGCTGAGTTGCTTTCCCAGGCTGCCAGAGAAATTGGGTTGCAGGTGGCTCTGCCCCTGGCACCAGAGATCTCCAGGAGGACTCGTGGTATGTGGGGTCTCGCCGGGATGTTAATCCCTCCTATCCCGTTCTTCCCGGAACTGACCCAAACTTGGAAGACACCTCTTAAAGCGAGATTGGTCAGTCTTCCCTCTCTCGCTCCCCTTGATGGTGCGGTAGCTAGGGGGTACAAAGCGATTCCCCAGGTAGAGCAGGCGCTGGAGGTGCACTTATGCCCGGGTAAACCTGCCGCCTGGCGTGAACAGTCGAGGCCTCCATCTGGCCAGCTAAGCCTGTTGTTGGACCTGATTTCGAGGGTCTTTTGCTGCGGCGGGTCAAGCTGCCTCTGCCCTGCATGTCATGACGCTGCGTAGGAAGAGACGTGGCAGATCTCCTTCTACGTCGGCACCCCAACTGCCTGCTTGATGCCAGAGAAAAACCTCCTCAGTCCTCCCCTGATCGTCAGCCTCCAGGTCGAAGACATCGAACAAGAGCGGCTACAAGGAGTCGACAGAGGAGCAGTCCTGTCCAGGCCCCCCCCCCCCCAACATCATCAGGGGAAGAGGATCCATCAGAAGCGGCCCTAGAACAGGCCACCCAGGGAGTCCAGCTGCTGCGCGGACCTCGCCACCAGCCCACCCCCACTTGGAGGCAGAGGGTGCCAACACCATCAAGCAGCGGACCCACAGGTCAGATCTCAGTTTTTCACTAAATATGCGAAACTTGAACTCCCTGGGTTATGTGGGCAGCAAGGAGGCTTTCATTGCAGATCCGAATGCAGTTCTCTTCTCAGAGGCACATTCAAGTGCGCGTGGGACCTCCTCGGCTGTAACCGGATGCTGCTGTGAGGTCCAGCCTGGACACCCAGGTAAGTCTGCACTTAGGCTTCCTTCGGACCCCACCGCTAAGTTCGCTAGTCCGCGGCCCCGCTATGGAAACTATCGGCTTCTGGGGCATATGGCTTCAGCAGCAGCGGTTATTCCGCTCAGCTTATTGCATATGAGACCACTCCAGCTTTGGCTCAATTTCCGAGTTCCGTCGCAAGCATCGCGACTCCATTCCCTGGCAGTCCAGCAGATCTGGGAACGCTTTGGTATAGCAGAGTTAGACCTGTTCGCCGCCCCAGAGAATGCTCAGTGCCGGCTGTTTTACGCTCTGTCTCAGGCTCCTCTAGGGATAGATGCGCTGGCACATTGCTGGCCCAGGAAGAAACACTTATATGCGTTTCCCCCATTGAGCTTCCTTGCAACCCTCCTATGCAAGATCAGGGAGGACGAGGCAGAGGCACCTTATTGGCCCAACCGACCTTGGTTTATAGAACTCTGCTCCCTCGTGACAATCCCTCCCTGGCCAATTCCTCTGCGGTCAGACTTTCTGACCCAGGGATGTGGGTACAAGCACCCGCTTCCAGACCTCTGGAATCTCCATGTCTAGCACATCATGCCGTGGAGGACCCCAGGGCAATGCCACGGTCTGTGGTTCAAACTCTGTCTCTTGCCAGAGCTCCCTTCACTAGGGCCTGTTATGCCGGCAAGTGGAGTCGGTTCGCCGACAAGTGTCACTTTCGCAAAGTAGAACCAGAGTAGCTGCCCCGTTGAACTCGTGTTAACCTTCCTTCAGGAGAGTCTGGAACAAGGAAAATCCACCCTGAAGGTTTACATTGCCGTGAATTCCACCTATCACCTTCCGGTTGAAGGCAATACGTTGAGAAGACATGAGTTAACTCATGTTATTCTAAAGCCCAGGCCTAGATATGTGCCCAAGGTTTCTATCATCCCCTTTAAAACTCAGGTAGTGAACCTCTAAGCTCTCCCTGGAGAGGAGGCAGCACCAGCTCCTTGTTCCAATTGCCCAGTTCTAGCACTGAGGGTCTATGTAGAAAGGACCCAGAACCTTAGAAGTTTTGATCAGCTCTTTGTATGCTTTAAAGGACAGCAGACAATGGTGAAGGCTATGTCCAAACTGAGGTTGGCCCACTGGCTAGTGGAGGCCATCTCTACCACATAAACAGTGTTCGATATCCCTTGCCTCCTGCAGTTAAGAGCCCACTCTATCAGGGGTGTCACAGCCTCCTGGTAGTTGGCAAGGGGGACTCCTCTGGCAGAGATCTGCAAGGCTGCGGGTTGGTCGACACCCAACACCTTCAGGTTCTATAACCTTAGCGTTGAATCTGTCTCTTCAGCCGTGCAAAGTGGTGGTAGCATTGTCTGAGATGTACGAAGGGGTATCCAGCTTTGGTAACAAGAGGAACATTATGTGCTATCACTAATTCCTCCATAGCAACAAAAATGTTCCAAGCAACCTTATTTTTAGATCTATGCATCAGCTTAGGATATAAGTTAAGATATAATGGTTGGTTTTTACTGTTACACATATTGACAGGGGAAAATTATATTATGTCACTGACCCCTCTACAGCTATCAGACTGTTTACTATAGCAACCATATTAACCAAATTATATATCTTGCTAATAACATGAGGGTTTTTCTCTTCCTTAAGGATCAAGCTCTTCAACCAGTTCTTTAAGCTGGAAAACAAATCAAAAGAGGAAATCACAAAGCTCATGTTCAAATTGTGAAAATAACTATGGTCCATTGGCAATGAAGCTATTAATGATTTTAATTGTCTAAAAAAACCTGGGTGTGATTTTGGATGCAGTAATGAAATTGGACAAACAAATGCTGTAGTGAAGGCAAGCTTCGTTCAGTTAAGTACTGTGGAATGCTTTCTCTGCCCAGGGATGAGCGGCACAGTCAATGGATGAGTTTGAATCACTCCTTAAAACTCAACTATTTAAGTTGGCTTTAAATTCCTTCTCACAGTTTGATGGCTTTTAAAATTGTTTATGATTTCATTCTTTTGTTATCACACTGTGAAAGAATATTAGTTGTAGTAATAGTAGTATATACTTTCCTAATTTCTAATACAAAAAAGTAAGTCATTCCCAGCATTTACACTGTAATGGCCTCTTAGGGATGTTTGACCAGCAACTGTATATAGAATATAATTAAACTGTAAATTGACATGCACATCACATCTTCACAGAGCAGCAGATGAAGCTTGCACATTGCCTGATTGGGGGGCATTTTCTGAAGCTCATATCTCCAAGTCATCAAAACAAACCCCAAATGGGCCAACATCATGAAAATATAACGATTAGGGCTGAAATGAATCCTTGAGTTCCTCAAATAACTCTATTACAAAATTGATCGAGGAAAAATTTATCTGCCACGAAGCCTCTATTAATTCTTTTTATGTCATTGTCATTCTGAATACTGTATTCTGTTTGGCTGGGAGGTGTTAACTCAGATTTGTTCACGCTATGTTGTGTGATGTTATTAACGAACATTAGCCATTCTTCACAGTTCACTCATTAAAGGAAATTAGAAGCTTCAAATTGGCGTTCGCCTGTTTTCATTCATGTTAATATCTCAATGTTACAATTATAAGATTGCTGTGAAGTATGACATTGCCTACTTTCTTATTACAGTGACCACTTCTATGGGAAGGGTGGAGCCAGATCGAAGTAACATTAAATGCTCTGTGCAGCACAGCGAAAATATGAATAATATCTTTAATATGTTATTGATGGCTAAAGATAATGATAAAAACCACATGGTCCACGTCAAACATTACGACATCAGAACATTAAAATTCCGCAATACTTTTTTTGGCATAATGTTAGTTAAATGAAGATGTAGACTGACAGTTAAAAACCTTCCGCTGTCTTGTTTAATTTTTTTTTTTTATTGGAGTCCAGATAGTGATAGTAACTTAATTATGTGCAAAACTAGGGATAAACAATGCGCAGGGAATTTTCCTATAACTTGCGCTCCAGAACAGCACATTCCACTTTATGGACATATTTTTTTATCTTTTTAAATAATCTTTATTATGCCACATTATTGGTAACCTATGCATAGTATTTCGCTTGATTTGAAATGGATTTAAAGCATTTTTTATTTAACAATAATCAACGTTTCAGCGCTGCAGACCTGAAAGCAGCAAGTGACATCACATATGTTTTATCCGATTACTCAGATACGATTCTAAATCGATTACATTTTCAGTACAATAACAGATTACTAAAATATACGATAGCTACAGCCCTAAAAACTTTATGTAATGTTTTTCTATTTAAATAAGCTCTAATTTCAACACAACACAATACACCAATCAACATCATTTCCACCACAGAGAGTCAAAACAGAGTGTAGACATGCAGTGTATGGAGGGCTGTTATGATGATTATGAGGTCAAAAACTCACAACAAAGAACTTGTAGACAGCTTTTCAGACAGCATTGAACTCCAAACAGTAAAAACTAAACAACTACATGAAACAAGGTATAAAGTTTAACATTAATGTATATTTTCTTTCCAGTCACATAATCCAAAACACAGAACAAACAATATTTACAGATGTTAACTGAATCTAAAGAAAGACTTAGCTGTTCTGATGTTTCAGAGACAATGCTCACAGAATAATTAACTTTTAGTCCTTTATCCTGAATCCGGTTCCATTAATTTCACAAAAAAAGTGAAATTCTATTTTATAAAGAATATAGTGAAATAGGTACCTTTGTTTTAAAATATTTAATCTGTGAACTTATTGACATTTTAAACATTGATTATATGTTTGTTTTCCTTCAGCCATTTACATTTCATGAATAAATATGTAAATGCACAAATTAATGTACTGTACAGCATTCAACCTTGTTCAATGTGATTAATCGCAATTCATTTTTAGGACTATGTGTTTAATTTGTAGTTGTTGTTTTCTATTAATATGTTTAATTAATATATATATATATATATATATATATATATATATATATATATATATATATATATATATATATATATATAGATATATATATATATATATATATATATATATATATATATATATATATATATATATATATATATATATATGTTCTCAATTTGTCAATCAATAAAATAAACTTAAATAAAACCAGAATTTCATAATGGATTTTCAACTTGATTGAAAAAAACTAGCCTTCTCATATATGAAAGTGTACCATCTGCATGCCATTGACTAAGCACTGCTTTTTGTTTAACACTTTATTCTGTCTTCCTCCCACTCTTCAAGATTGGCCTCTTCACAAACTGCCATGTCAACACAAAGTGTGGTTACTCAAAGAGACATTTGCTGTCTGCTTGCATTTTTGAACTCCACAAACAAACCAGCACTTAGCATAGTGTTGTCTTGACAAGGCACATAGATACACTGTCCGTCAGTGGTACAACAGCCGGCCTCGACTCAGCAGCTGCGCTTGGGTGAAAAGATAACAGCAGCTGCCATTATTAACAATGCAATTCCTGACATAAAATTCAAACGACCTTAGATTGAAGGTCTTCAAAGAGAACATATTACTCTTTTTGAAGAAGCAGTGAAAAGAAAATGTCATGTACTATTTGTTTTGCACATAAAAGATAATGTTAGGTTTGGTTTATTTTGCAACACAAAGGGAATCTATACTCATTTACAAAATTAATGTGTTGTAAAATGAATGGATGGTTTTTACAGATTTGAGACGGCATCTGCATTAAGTCCATTTTAAGTGACAATTGGGGATTGGAATCTTAAATTAAAAATATCTTTAATTGTTGTAAAACTATGAATTGAGTATTCTCTGTAAATGTATAAAGCATGGCGAACAACACTTTTTTTAAAAGCACCTAATTTCCCTGATTTTACGACTGAGCAGAACAAACAACAGATAGCGACAGGATAAATAATTATTTGGGGTATCATCTTCAAGTAGAGAGAAAAACAAGCTTGTGAACCTGCAACACATCACCTTTGTGTATGTGTTAAAGGTGAAATTTGAGAAAACTTGTTGTGTTGTATGTTATGCTGATGGGTATGTAGAAATCAAAAGGGTTATGAGGAACAAAATTAAAATAATCTAATAACTCATTACATCACCTTTGCAAAAAACACCTTTGTTGTTGTTGTTTTCACATAGATTTGAATCCCTGCAGGGCCTTTTTTATTTGCATTTTGCATATGTACAACTTCAGATTGTACACAATAACAACCATATGTTGAAATTGGTGTATTATTGCACATTGTAATTTACTGTTAAGGAAAGTTTTACCCTATGCAATTTTAAGAGAATGGAGACTGACTGTGTTTTACAGATCTGTTTATAATTGTAAATAGCACCAAACTTCAGCATTTTAACAGTGAATGAATAATTTAAAAACTAACGCATAAGAGCTTCTTCTATACAACTCCAGTGCTTAATTGAAATGCTTTTTTGCATTTTCTATTGCTTGTTGATATAGACATTTTAAACACCTGAATGAAGCATGCTAAAAAGAGGAGAGGGTGTGTGAAAACTGAACTCCATCACAGATCGCACACATGCAAATTCTTTCTCAAAAAAATATCTCTTTAGCTTATACACAGTCGCAAGGAATCTTCCTGAGCCAATCCTCCCCATTAGCAGTGATTTTTTTTTTTTAAATAGAACAAGTCTTGCATGAGGGAGAGAAACATGTCATGTCCATTTTGAAACATAAGAAAACAATGTAAAGAACAATGAAATGGATTCATTGACTTTGAATAACTGCCACTTTACCACAATTTCTACTTTTTGAAATAAGTATTTAAGGACACTGTGTAATAGCGGTCATCGGGGTGGGGTGCTCTTTTGAGAAAACCTACAGATGTCATGTAAGAGTTTGAACTGGCATAGCACTAACAGGCTCATGTTTACTTCCCACTATGATGCCATTCTAATTAATCTTCTTTATGTGCTACAATTTCCGCGAGCTGTCAGTTGTAACTGCTTTTTATTTAGATTCCATTTTGTAAAATGATTAAATCTATCAAAACTTAAAGAATGTTTATATTTATGTACATTTAATTTATGCAGATTTTGTGTTAGAATTGTGGTTTTGGAGCTGATACAAAAAGATGGGACTTAACTTAAACACACCATTTGATGCTACTAAAAAGGAAATCTGTGAATTTCAGCAGAACAACAGAGCTAGTAGACAAGCATTAAAATTAATGTTGAAATTGGAAAATGCTATATGTGAAAGAGGTGCGGAACAGGTGCGGGTAAGTTTATGATGGTGCTCAGGTGACAAAGGGAGACGTGACACTCCAACTCAACACACTTCTTATCAAACTTTTTAGCACAATTGACTTGAGACACTGTTTAAGTTCCAAAGCACAGTTCTATTTAACAAACAATTTATTTTTAACACAATTATCCTTTTATAATGATTCAAACATCTTGATGAATTCCCATTTATTACAACTAATTAGCTTGTTAGGCATACTTTACATTACACTGAAGGTAATTGGTTTTTGATGGCAACTTTAAAATATTCAATAATTAGCATAAAAACTAACTTGTGAAGCAAGAAAAGAATTCCTTGGACAGGAGGAACTATTAATTGTAGAAAGCGAATAATTTTTATCTTATATTGCTCCTTATTTGAGTCTAGTTTATTTAGTAAGACAATGAGATGGACAGAAACAATTAACATAGACTTGTTCCAATAAATTGGATTTTGAACCAAACCTTGAGAAGCAGAACGTCCAGAAATTGTTTGTTTGGGATTTATGGCTTTTCTGAGACAAGAATCACTTCTAAAATGCCCATCGTATTTACTGTCCAGATCCAGTTCTCTGGCCGTTTTCCAGATAAAGATAGATTAATGGCATGGCTCTATTATGAGGATCTATGGCCAGAGATCCCTTGCATTAATGATGTACTGCTCATAAAGGGCTCTAACTGACTGCCCATGCAGCCATAATTGACATCATAAGACCAGTGCCTCTTGACAAATAAAATAAAGCTGTGAATTTCTGCTCAAAGTACTAGTTAATTAGTATTTTGAGAATGAGTGTGTCATATAAAAGATGACTGCTGTGGCATGGTGTGTTTGACAGTGATGGATCAGCCAGCAGCACCACAGCCAATACTTTTTTGAATCCCTAGAAAAGATACATCACTCCCTCCATCTACTTGCGAGTGACTGAATGATTGCTTTTATAGGATGATTGATTTGAGGGATAACTGTAAAACTGTGAGGCTTAATAAATTCCACACGCATACTGTTGATGAACACATTCCCTCAAGGTGTCTTTTAATTTGCATTTACATACTAAGTGAACCAAATTGTCTTAGTTCGATTTAACTTGCTGCTTAGATGTTTTGACGTTTGGAGATTATTGGTGTGAGAAAAATTTAACAGTTTGATTTGGTTCAAATTGGGGCAAACACACAAGCACAGCTGCACAGGTTTGGTTCGATTCTGGGATTGCAAGACTATCTACAAAAAGAGACGAAAATAGTAATTGTACTAAAACAGCAGAAATTAAAAATTAGTTTGAAGTAAGATTGCTACGGAAAAAATTGTTTCTTCAGAGTTTTCATCGTACTGATAACCTTATTGAGATCTAATGCTTGCATTCCGCTGTCTGTCTGTCTGTTTTTGCAGATACACCACAAACATTTTGTGAAATTAACAGAAAGCATTGCTAACATTATCACTGGTGCAAGGCAAACAATTTGGCAATAAATATGTCGCAAGCTAATGACTTTGGTTAACAATGCTACATTAAGAATGTGCAAAATCAGTCTTGGAGGGCTGTAACCGTCATGTCTGACTTGACGAGAAAATGTAACTTTTTTGGTGTGAGCCGGATATGTTTCCTGTTGGTTGAAGCTAATCTGCGCAGGGCTTTTGTTTACTATGCCTGATTTTCACAACTACTGTGGCAAGTAGGGCTGTAGTCAACGCATACCAGATGAGCTGTCCAAAAGGGGGCTTCGTGCTCTGAAAGTGACCGAAGCCCAAACACCCCTTAATAGCATGGCGAAGGGGTGGTGGAAGGTTTTTGCTGTAGATTGTCAGAGGTACTGAGTGATCTGAAGGTTTATATGAGCATATCCGAGGAGGACAATTAGGCAGACCACCCAGAGCTAATAAATAAATTTTCTGCATGTGCTTCTCCTGAATCTTTTTTGTCAATATCCCATATACCAAATGTCCATTATTTTAATTTCCAGCTTGTTACTGCTCACATCTAGTTTCCTTTACATATTTCCTTTGATTTGCTACCCTGACTAAAGTAACCTACATTTTATTTATAGGTTCCGGTTACTTCCTCGGTTTATTACTCCCTGTTTATATACCACTTTAAAGCCACCTATCAGTTGTATATATATTCTTACTGTTGTCTTGTAGTGTTTTGTCTAGATGTAGTTTCATCCCTATTACATGATTCTCTCTGCTCACTCCTGTAGCCGGTGATGATTGCTGTGACATTGGACCTAGCCAGTTGGTACTTCCTACTAGGCATTTTTTTTTGTTGAAATTCTTTTTTCGTTTTATTTATTTATTTTTAGCTCCAACACAGTACACAGTCCTTTTCAACAGAAGCTTTGTTTGAAAAATTATAAATTAGCATTTACATCTGTACATCTCTAAATTGCTCTCTGACATTTAATTTTATTTATAAAAAAAATTATGTTTCAAAATGTTTATGTTGGCCTTTGTTTTGTTTGTCTTGATGTGCTGAAAAAGTCTGAAAAAGTTGTATTTTGCCAACATTTTGTGTCTGTGAAAGAAAGGCTAAATAAAAATTATTTATGTGCAGCATAAATACACTTGGGGCAGAGCTAAAGATCAGGAGAATGATTGTTTATTTATTTTTAAACAGTAGAAACAAAGTCAGAGTCTGTATAACAGCAAGTCCTAATAAGATTACAGAGTTTGAGCATTTCACCACTAGCAAGAAATAAGTAGAATTATGGCAACTTCTCATACAGCTGTAATATTTTTGTATTAGACTTCATTTGTTATTCAAACAGGTTTTTCTTCATCTGCTTTTAAAAATCGCGTGAACTTTTTGATTAGTACACACTCTGAACTGCTTAAGATTAAATAATGATAAGGTGCAGTATGTTATTTTTCAAAAGTATGCTTATGAAAAGTGTTCTTGTTTTGAATATGATAGAGAATCAAAAGATTGCATACATCGAAATGAATATCTGCAACATTTGTGTATTTTAAAAGAATTTTCTTCAGTAAATTCACTGGTTTGTATTAAGAATCCTTTAACACTTCTAAAAGGAAATTGTAATGTTCACATGCATTGAGGCATCTACCTTTGATAACACAAGGCAGACGTTTTTAATTTAGTTCCGCTGATATAGATCAGAGAGATTCCTGAAACGTGTTTGATAATACAAGGGGAAGATAAACTCTTCACGACCTGTTTAACACCACCAGCCATACACATCAAAGATGCATTTTGTACCATATTAATATGAATTTAGCTTAACATCTTTTTCTACAAGCTTAGCTTCTTTAAAGAAAATGCATACATTTAATACACTGAAGCAGTTAACTGCTCAGAAGGCGATGAACATATTGGATAGAGCTGTTTTTAGACTATTTACTTTTTTAATAAACTTCTATAATGAAAAATGTTTTCAACTTAATGTTATTATTATCTGCACAGTTTAGCCTGATGACACTTAATTTACTTCACTTACTTATCCTTAATGTACAAAAGCTATATCAAGACACTCGGTTATTGAGGTTGGAGCTGCAAAATGCATGGTTTTCAAAGTAATTAAATAAATCAAATATAAAGGGTTTTTTTTCAAGGATTTCTATTCAACTTATTGAACAGTGTTTAAAATAAAATAAAGAAAATTGTCTTATAAATTCAAGACCAGGGTCTATTCTAGGGTCAGGTCTTCAGGCGTGCTAAGCATCTTTTAAAGGTTGCACTGTTTATCAGTCTTTACAATCTCAAACTTGGATGCCCCCTAATTCCAAGTTTATGAACAAGCAAATCTCAATAGAATATTATATGTTTACTTGACTTGTTTGTACAGTAGCATGACCTCAACAGGTTTTAGCGCGAATTAGTCATATGACCTACATTGAAACGTTCAGAAATTTTTGGAGATAATTTTTTTTTTCTTTTTAAGCATTCTATATAATAACTATATTTCCTCATTCTACAAAAGAGTGAAAATGTTATGGGGCAGCTTATGAAAGTGGGAAGAACTGTTGTTTTTTTTCAAACAAAATTACAGATTTATCATTACCCTCTAGAAAAATTAAATCATACGGTTGTAACACGTAACTTTACATTTTACTAATGCCATGAAACCAATTGTTCTAACAATGGTTGTTGCTCTCATGTGCTTTTCAGTGCTGGTTTTTATTGGCTAATCAATGGATCTTCATGTTCTATGGGCTCACATGCTTATGAGGTGAATAGCATCAGATTCAGCCCAACACAAATTTTGGAGGCCTCAGAGGGGCCTCTTGCTGGGGTGAGTTATTTTTCTCATAATGTGTGCATTAACATTTTAAACCAGGACCTCCCTTTTTTCCCACAACATGAAGGTATAGAAATAAGTTAAGTGAATCACATTTGGCTAAACTTAGTCTCACACAGTCAGACCTTCAAACAAGGTCTGGGGGGTTTTGGAAGCTTTTTTTGGTCAAGACCCAGCCATGGGGCAGTTTGACTGCAATAACATACAAACGTCGTTTTGCATAGAGTCATTTTTCAGAATGGGAAAATGTCACCACATCAATTGACCGACGTACAAAAAATTAGCCATGGAAAAGAAGACAAGAAATAATCCAAAGTTATAAGAACAGAACAATCTTCTATAACTGAATCAAGAGGGCACACAGCAAATAAAATCCTCTTTGCTCGATTGTACGGTCGCTTTTCCTGGAAATCCAGAAAAACTCAACCAATTAAATCATGACTTCAAGATTATTCAAGTGCCTGCCATATAAAAAGCCACCATCAAACCTTTAGCCAACGCTTTGTGGGTGATGTCAGAAACTGAGACTAGGATAAACTAGGTTTAGAGTAGTTAATGATAACAACTATATTGCCTCCTAAAATGTACCTAAAATTCATCAGAGTGTTATTTTTTAAGCTGCTTAGAAACAGCTACAAAAAGCACAATGTAAATACATTTTGATTAATTAATTTGTTGATTGAATCTGTCATTTTCAATCATTTAACTCATTTAACAATCAATATATTTTCTAAAAAAATATTTAGGGAAGGACTAATCATTCAAAATGTTACATTTCTTTAATAATTACTTTTGGTTTTGGATTAAATCAACCCTTTACTCTATTCAGCAAATGGCAGGCTCTGAGTTTCTTCTTTATCAGGTGACTTAGCAGCCAGTCACCAACAGTATCTTCCCAGCATCAGCTTAGTTGTAGGGGTGTTAAGTAAGTTTATGTTTACAACAGCTCCACTATAAAGAGAGTGAAACAATCACTGGCATGCACATGCTAATTCCTTATTCATTTTAGGCTAACAAGTACTAGGTTTTAATTGTTTAATTGCTAACAATACATCATATCCATCCATCTTCTTGTCGGCCTTGTCCCTTTCGAGGAGGCTACAGGATGAACCACCGACTCATCTGGAATATGTTTTATGCAGCCCTTCCAGCCGCAACCCACCACTGATAAACATCCATCCACATGCATGCATACTCGTACACTTTGAACAATTGTGTTTACCCAATTCACCTGTACCGCATGTCTTTGGACTGGTGAGGGAAAACAGAGCACCCAGCGTAAACCTACGCAAAAACCTACAAACTCCACACAGAAATGCCAACTGACCGAGTAGAGGCTCGAACCAGCGACTTTCTTGCTGTGAGATGACCGTACTACTCACTGCGCCACCGTGATGTCCCACATTAATCCTGAACTATGACTATAATGAAAATCAACAAACAACATAAGAATTATTGAGTTATTTATTGGAATCAAGCTCTCAGATTTGCAGGTGGAAGATGAGCAGGTAAAGAATGAAAATTTTTAATGATCCATCTCATGAAGGAGTAAAACTGTTTAAGGATACTTAAACCCTGTAGGGGTACAGTTGTGAATCAAGCACATTTACAGACCATCTGACAAGCCACTAAAGCCGTCACAGTTGAAATACAGTCAAATAAATTGCAGGAGATTTTCCTGCTCTGAAAGATGCCACTCAGTGAGCGATTGGATCTGAATTGCAGGGCAGGTCTTTGAGAGCATCACAGTGAGCTGTCTGTATTTTGATGAAAACTCATGACGTGCTGAGTGTTTCTGAATGGTACGCGTCATGGCTGGCCTTTCTCTCCCACTTTGACCTTTTAGACCTGGACAGCTGAGTGACTGCTACATCTTTTTCCACTCTTTCCACTTTCCTCTACATAGTGATGAGGTAATTACCCTTCAGCTGTTGCTATATCATAGAGCTCGAAGAAACACAGAGAGATGTGCAGACAATTAAAATCAAATGAGAGAAAACGAATGAAGGTAGAAAAAATTATTTCCATGTTCAAGCTTTTTCCTCTTTGGAGGCTAACATTTCTTCGACTTCCAGAGGTTGATTATGTTTAATGACAGACTAATGTTTTGTTTTTGTTTTTGTTTTTTTCATTTCAACGCGCTTTAAAGGTTGAGCCAGCAAACTGTTAGTTCATGCAACTATGCTCTCAATTATAGTCAGCAGAAAAAGCCATTGTAAAAGTATTGCTTGCAGCAAGATTTGTATGGATACTTTGGATCGTTCTTCAGCAGTTATGCAAGCAGCTTAAATTGTAACTTTGCACACACTGGAAATAATAATTTCAATTTCAGCTTGAAATGTAAATTCTCTTTATGTTTACAACTACAGTACAAATTTCTAACTGGTATGTAAAATAAGGAAGAAATAAATGTTACATTTACAATATTTACAAATAATTCATAGAGTCAAATGTAAGACTTTTAAATATATTTTTAAGACTCAAATCAAAGAATCAAATTAAGACCTTTATCATAACATCAAAAACACATACAACACTTTTTTTGCATTTTGCATATTGAACAGTATGCTTTAAATACATAGTTGGAAACCCCAATCATCACTTTTATGTTTTTGAGAATTTACGAAGGAACACTGGGAACCTCAACCCTAACGCTTTACAAAGTTGAAAATATATGAACATTTTTTTTAAATCTGGCAACCCTAGCAATCATTTTTACATTTGTTCAGATTTAGCAGATTTGTCTCAATCTCTGGCAACACGAACATTAAGTTTTATGACTTTGAGCATTTATGTGCAATTTCTCTGGCAAACCTTAGTCACATATCAAAACTTTTTTTTACATTTATGAGCCTTATGTTAATATCTGGCAAGCCTGACCATCACTTTTAAGATTTTGAGTGTATATGAGCCTTTCCTCAAACTATGGCAATGATAAATGTAATTTTTATGTTTTTGAGAATTTACAAAAAGTATTCTTGATTATTGAAATTTTTTGAACATTTATGCATATTTTTTTAAGACTATGACAACCCTAACCATCATTTTTAATTATACTTTTTTGAAAATTAAAAGCATTTTTTTCAATCTTACTTAATACTTCATCTGACATTATCTACTTCACAAAATTAGTTTAATGTCATATATTTAGGTGGGGTCGATCTTTTAATTGTTAAATGCCAAAAAGCATATTAGCCAAAGTTGAAAAAGGTCTGAACCGGATATGCAGCACTTAATTTGTTTGATTTCACTATAGAGGATTCCTAACATGGGCGTCACGGTGGCGCAGTGGGTAGCACGGTCGTCTCACAGCAAGAAGGTGGCTGGTTCGAGCCTCGGCTGGGTCGGTTGGCATTTCTGTGTGGAGTTTGCATGTTCTCCCCATGATCACATGGGTTTTCTCCGGGTGCTCCGGTTTTCCCCACAAGTCCAAAAGACATGCAGTATAAGTGAATTGAGAAAAAACTATTTTCACTAGAGTGTGAATGAGTGTGTGTGAATGTTTCCCAGCAATGGGTTGCGGCTGGAAGGGCATCCACCACGTAAAACATGTGCCAGAGGAGTTGGCGGTTCATTCCGCTGTCGCGACCCCAAAAGGGAAGAAAGCTGATATGAAAATGGATGGATGGATTCCTAATCTGACTTGAAAGTGATTTTTACTGACTTTAAGGATACTTTTTGTTTTTAGATGTCAAATGTGGTTGAATTTCTGAACAGCTTAAAATTAAAAACCTTGAAATTAAGTTATAACTTAAAAACTTGCTACGTGGAAAAACTAAAAAAGGTACTATTTGGGCAGCTTTGAATAAAAGCAATTCTATCTTTAGACATTGCTTTCCCTCCTCAACAGTTAAGTCTGAAAAAAAAACTTGCAGATTTTAATAAAGTGAGTGAGCAGATAATTGAAATATATAAAACACATGGAATTCATGGAATGAAAAGGGGTTCATTGTAATTTTTAGGGGTTTGTAATTTACAGAAAGCACAAACCAATTTGAATATAGCCCCTTGCTCCTTCACTTAAAAAAAAAACACAATCAATGAAATGTTAACGGGGTGAAAATATTTTACGAAAGATTTACTTCCAAACTCAGCAACAATAAAATACATTGAAATTCTGTCTTTTTGAAAAACAGGATGATAAAAAAGTTATATTTTCTTTGATTTAAGGACATTTTATTCTTTAATATCATATCTCTGACCTGTTTTTTCATCTATAAAGCACTTTGAATTAAAATTTTTATGAAGAGGTGCTAAACAAATAGAATTACCTTGCCTAATTATCTACATCTTTTAATCAAAGGTAATTAAGGTAAATAAATGTGTTGTTTATTAGGCTACATTCAGACTGTAGCCAAAATTTATCCAAATTCATTTTTTTGCCCCTTATGTGTCCTGTTGGTAATCTAGCCACAGGGGTTTCAAGCCAGTGACTTCTGTGCCGGTCCGAAGCCTGGATAAATAGAGAGGGTTGCGTCAGGAAGGGCATCCGGCGTAAAACATGCCAAAACCAAATATGCAAGTCATCAATTCGATTTCCATACCGGATCGGTCGAGGCCCGGGTGAACAACGACCGCCACCGGTGCTGTTGACCTACAGGGTGCCGGTGGAAATTGGACTACTGTTGGTCAAAGAAGGAGAGGAGGGAGAATGATTCGTAGGCAGAGAGAGAAGAGGAAAGGCAAGAGTATAGGTCTGAGAATAGGGACTCTCAACGTTGGTACAATGACCGGGAAAGGTAGAGAGCTGGCGGACATGATGGAGAGAAGGAAGGTAGATATTCTGTGTGTGCAGGAGACCAGGTGGAAGGGTAGCAAAGCGCGTAGTATTGGAGGGGGAAACAAACTGTGATACTATGGTGAGGATAGGAAGAGAAATGGGGTAGGAGTGATCCTGAAGGAGGAGTTTGTGAGGAATGTTTTAGAGGTGAAAAGAGTTGCCGACAGGGTGATCAGTTTGAAGTTAGAGATTGAAGGGGTGATGTTGAATGTAGTGAGTGGTTATGCTCCACAAGTAGGCTGTAAGCTGGAAGAAAAGGAGAGATTCTGGAGTGAGTTAGATGAGGTGATGGAGAGTTTTCCCAGAGGGGAGAGAGTAGTGGTGGGAGCAGACTTCAACGTTCATGTTGGCAAGGGCAACAGAGGTGATGAGGAAGTGATGGGCGGGTTTGGTGTTAAAGAAAGGAACCCAGAAGGACACAGATGGTGGTGGACTTTGCCAAGAGGATGGAAATGGCTGTAGTTAACACTTATTTCCAGAAGAGGGAGGAACATAGAGTTACCTACAAGAGTGGTGGTAGGAGTACGCAGGTGGACTACATCCTAAGTAGACGAGCCAATCTGAGAGAGATCACTGACTGCAAAGTAGTGGTAGGAGAGAGTGTAGCCAGACAGCATCGGATGGTGATGTGTAGGATGTTTCTGGTGGTCAGGAAGAAGAGGGGAGGAAAGATGGAAAAGAAGACCAAGTGGTGGAAGTTGAAAAAGGAAGACGGTTGTGAGGAATTCAGACAGAAGCTGAGACAGGCTTTGGGTGGTCAGGAAGAGCTTCCAGAGAACTGGGAAACTACAGCAGAAGTGATCAGGGAGACAGGTAGGAAGGTGCTAGGTGTGTCAGTAGGAAGAAGGAAAGAAGATAAGGAAACATGGTGGTGGAATGAGGAAGTACAGGACATCATCCAGAGGAAGAGGCTAGCTAAAAAGAAGTGGGACATCGAAAGGACTGAAGAAAGTAGACAGGACTACAAGGAATCACAGCGCAGGGTGAAGAGGGAGGTGGCAAAGGTCAAACAGAAGGCATATGATGAGTTGTATGCCAGGTTAGACATGAAGGAAGGTGAGAAGGAATTGTACAGATTAGCGAGACAGAGATGGGAAGGATGTGCAACAGATGAGGGTGATTAAAGATAGAGATGGAAGGGTTTTAACGAGTGAGGAGAGTGTGCAGAGAAGATGGAAGGAGTATTTTGAGGAGTTGATGAATGAGGAGAATGAGAGGGAAAGAAGGGGGGAAGAGGTGAACATTGTAGAGCAGGAAGTTGAAAGGATTAGAAAGGATGAGGTGAGGAAGGCTCTGAGGAGAATGAAGAGTAGAAAGGCTGTTGGTCCAGATGACATCCCTGTGGAGGTGTGAAAGTGTCTAGGAGAGACAGCAGTGGAGTTCCTATCTAGGTTATTCAACAGAATTCTAGAGAGTGAGAAGATGCCTGAGGAATGGAGGAAAAGTGTCCTAGTGCCAATCTTTAAGAACAAGGGTGATGTGCAGAGTAGTAACAACTACAGAGGTTTAAAGTTGATGAGCCACACAATGAAACTCTGGGAAAGAGTAGTGGAAGCTAGGCTAAGAAGGGAAGTGGATATTTGCGAGCAGCAGTATGGCTTCATGCCCAGGAAGAGCACTACTGATGCAATTTTTGCTCTGAGAATGCTAATGGAGAAGTACAGAGATGGTCAGAAGGAGCTGCACTGCGTCTTTGTGGACTTAGAGAAAGCGTATGACAGGGTGCCGAGAGAGGAGCTATGGTCCTGTATGAGGATGTCAGAAGTGGCAGAGAAGTACGTCAGAGTAGTTCAGGATATATATGAGAGGAGAGGCGAGTGCAGGCAGGTTGGAGTGGGTGGAGAAAAGTGTCAGGGGTGTTGTGTGACAGAAGAGTGCCACGATATTTAGAAATACCTAAACACAACCAAAAAAAAAAAACAGAACATAATTTTAAATCTTACTTGTGCTCCGTATTACACCTGCAGTATCAAAACAAAGATGTGCATTCTCTGCAATATTAGTTGTTGTCTACAGGCCACCAAAACACATTTCTAGCTTTCTTCAAGAAATTGTTGACTTCATATCTTTTGTTAGAAGTAGATAGAATACTTATTTTCATATCGATGACAAAAAAAAGACTTGTTGGGTATTGCCTTAGCAGACCTCCAAAATTCCCGTGGGTTTAAGCAAAATGTGGCCCGAGCAACTCCCCGTCTAAATCACATTCTAGATGCGGTTCTATCTCATGACCTCAGTAACATTGGTATATCTCCTCAAAGTGAGGATATCTGTTTAATCTAGCATTCAAATATTTGGCTCCTGGGATTTGGCCAAACAGATATGGTGTCTGAGCGCTATAAACATACAAACTGTTGAAAAACAATGTGGTTCAATGGGCCTGAAATCTAACATATTCCCATCATTTATCACTCATCCACCAGGTGATGCTGATCACCTGTTTGTTGTCTGTTACATTTTTCTAACCATCGTTTTTTTGTTTGTTAGTTTCTGTTTTTTTTTTTCGGCAAACTCTTTGTCGATGGATCTTAAGTTTTTTATATTCTTTATGCTGGGGAGGTGACTAGCATCTGCCTCAGTCAGCGAGGTTCCCAGGGACCTCACATAGGGAATTCCTGTTTTCACTACCTGATTCCCACTAGGATTTTGTGAAGCTGCTTTGAAAGCAACTGCTTAAAAAGCGCAATATAAAAACTTCATTGATTAATTGATTGAAAAAGTAGTGCCTACTATAAGGAATCCTGGATAAGGCAGTGTAAACTGTAATTAATGAAAAGCTGATTAAATTTGGGGTGGTATCAATCAATTAATCAAAATGTTTTTATATAATGCTTTATTAATAGTTGCTTCAAAGCAGCTTCACAAAGGACTAGTGTAGATTTAGAGTTAGGAATTCAAATTGGATAATTCTATGAAATTGCAATAGAACTACCATATAGTGCTACATTAGGTATATGTAGAATTATAGCTACCTCTATGCTACGCCCTGTCATACTTCTAAAAGGAACAGTTCATTAAACATGTGTTGCTCCCAATCATGAGTTTTGTCTGATCATTGATATCTAACACTTTAAACATACAACTTTTCAGCAAAAGTTATAAAAAATAAAAGTGCTCCAAAAAACCTGCATTCAAAACGTCTGATTAAGATTTTGCAGATTCATTTAATCTATAAAAATAAGTGTTGTCTAAAATATGCTGGGCACAGAGGGTTTTGGCACAAGTAGAAAACAGTAGATTTTGTTCTCTTGTTGATAATTAGCATAAAACCCTGCTTCTGACGGGTTTTTAATTCAAGTGTTAAGAAACACGATCTCCAAGAGTGTTTAAAGGCTTGTGAAATTTTTACTACCTGTGTTAAGCAGAAAGCTGGCACCATATCAGACATAAAGTGTAGCTTTCCACAGTGCATTGGCAGTCAGTTGTGCTATAACAAGAACAGACTCGCTCTCTTGAGCCGTGTTGCAGTGGAATGCTGAGTAGTCTTTCCATTACTTGAAAAAGAAGTATTGCTTTTTTTTTACTTTGCTGTTGATTCAGATCCAAACGGCTTCATCGTAAAGAAGTGTCTAAAATATCAGAAACTAAAATCATGTTAAAGCTGTGGAATTGATTGAGGGTTCAATATTTCAAAATAAGAATTTTCAAGAATTAATGAGTGCATTTATACTGCAGTGAATATAGAGGAACCTTTCAAAATATCATTGTGCTCTTCTGGATTCTGGGCTGAAACTGTGGCACTGACCTTGAAGTCTCAAGACAAACTCCCTGTGTGATAGTCTCAAGTCTATTTATATTTCGCAATGTTTGTTGTTGTGAAAATAATGACCTTGACCTTAAATAATTTGTTAATGGTAGCATACTTTAATTATAAATATCCCTATTCCACACTCAATTCCTCAAAAATGTTTATACTTCTAACAATATGTTTTAATAAAAGTTTTACCAGAATTTTATAATTAAAAAGATCTAATAAAATGTTAACAGTGCTATTAAAATTTGTAGTATTGTAGTGGATAATCCTAATAAAAAAAGACTAATAAAAAAGAGTTAACTATTTTCATGATTATTAAATAGTTGGATTCTAGAATAAAGATTACATATTTCTCACTCTCATGGGAATTTATGTACATGTACATTTTCTTAGGATTTCCCAGGATTTCATTAGTCTGTAGGAGCCAATATTTTGACTTTGCTGTATCTTCTGTACTGTACTTCCAATTGGACAATTCTGTAGCAAACTGTAGGTTGAGGAAGGGAAAAGCAACAATAAGGTTGTTGCCTTTACTAAATGTGTTGCATGGAATTTTAAAAACTTAAATTAAAACCTGATTCTGAAATGAACCTTAAACTGTATATGTAGCATGAATAATTTTATTAACAGTTGATTAAAATCAACCTTGCATCTGTTGCCATGTATTGACTAAAATAGCAGAATAGATAAAGAAACAAATTAAAAACAATATCTGCCTGGTCTGGGTATGTTTTATTGTTTGTAGAGTATATACAATTCATGCATTAATGAGCAAGCATATGGGAAAGAATTGAATGTTCCAATTTAGGCATCTTGACCAAAGCACTCATGGTAATGATAGCAACATTAACAACGTTAAGATTAAAATACATTGATTTTGTCATTTACTGCTACGTGTGGATACTGCTAACGGGGTGCACAAAGCATGCACTGCATTCACAAAGCTGCTTTTCTTTATATTTTTGAGAAAAAATAAACTTGGAACAAATGTCTTTGCCACAGTTGTTGTGAGTAGCTGTCAAACTCTCGTGTACCAGCCATCTCATGTGACTTGCTAACAATAAAAATAGCTTGCTTTTGAAACGAGTCAAATTTATTTCCATGATATTCATAATGGAGGAATGCAGCTAAATTGTAACTTAGATTAAACTAACTAAATACAGACATTTACTTGAGAAAAAAGTACACATTTTCAAAAGTACTAGTTACCCTGAACATTAACTCGAGTAAATGCAACTAGTTAATATTGTTTACAATAAACAACAAACAGCCTATTTTTATTTCTCTGTCTTTTGGGGAATTCATCCTCAGTAGCATAATTTTTAGCATCATAGGCAAAACTATACAAAGCTTAACCCCTTCAGACCTGGTTTATTTTCTAGGTCTCACAAAAAAGTGTGCATGTTCATGAGTCAGTCTTTAAAAAAATTACAATGTTTTTATTTATCACAAAATGACATCAAAACCCTTGAATATGCTTGATTTTGTGTTTGGAGAATAAATGTGCTAAATTTTTTCTACAGAAAATAATGTTTTCCTGATATTTACTGCAATAAAAATTTACATTTACAGTCAAGGACAATTACTTTAATTTCCCTAAATGTTTACAATGTTGATTAAAAAACAAATTAAATGTGGTGTTCATCTGAATGAACTCTGGATTAAGAAGAGCGCTTGCACTTTCAAGTCATTCCTGTTCGTACACAGAGAGACTGTTGGTAAAAACATCTGTCACTGTTTCTGTCATGTACCCCTTCTCTCTGTTGCTCTGTTCAAGTTTGTGAATTTTGAAGCCACCAGGATTCCGCAGATACATAGCAACACAATGCTGACCCAGCCCAAGCAATCCATTCATCCTGTCCCACGCTGCAAGCCAGAAAACCACAGCTCTGCTGTTCGCCCTATATCTCTACAGCCTGAGTCTTATGGTTGAGCAGACGACCTTCTTAGGCTCCAAACATTGAACAATGAGAGCACCCCCACCAAACACACACCTACACATGCTCACAAACCTTCCTGTGCATTATTGATACAGGACACCATACAGTGGATTAACAGAACACGCTCACACTTCATTCTGGCTGCATGAAAAGACCGGGCTGAGAAAATCCCTATCAAACAAACACACACAAGCTCACGCATACAAAGGGAAAAGGCACATCACACACTTCTTAGCACAATACAATTAAAAAGGAGGCTTAAAGAGGTAATTTACCAAAGAGGTAAAGCCCATGTTGGTCAAACCTGTGACACCAATTCATCTGTGGAACACAATGGAGGATGTTACTAACAATTCATGAAAGTCAAAATTTTCTCTGCATAGACAAATGGAGTGAAATCGCTTCTTTTTGAGCTCCACAAAATAAATATCATTTAGCTTTGGATCGACATAGTGACTGGTAAAAATATATTTTTTTGTAACTATTTTTTGTGCAGTTACTTGGTCAAGGCAATGGATGCTTTAAAATCAATACTGAGATTTTGTTGTTGGGTGACTTGTTGCAATTTTTTATACAAATAATTTGAACAAGTTTATTGTTTTAAATAAAAACAATCCATATCTACTTTATTTTTTACAGAGCTCCCCTCTGCATTGTGCCCAAGCCTCTTTTAAAGCACATGGGTATTGTCTTACTTAAATTGTTTATCTAAATATAGTTCCTGTTAACAAAGGCTTTGTCATAGCCGAGGGTGTTGCCTGGAGTTTGGTTGGGGCGAAGTGAAAGAATGCCGCTCATTTAATTCAACTTAATCTCCTTTAAATACTTTATGCATCACAAAAGAAAAGCATTTACCAGACAAGTGATTGTCAGGGGTGTTCTACATTTGTAACTGGATAAATAAACAAATTGAATAAATATCCCAATCTTCCTGTTCATTAAAGATCTGCATTGATCAATTAATTGTATTATTATATCAAATGTCTTTCTTATCAAATTTTGAAAAATTTAGTAGGTCGAGTTAGTTTTAATTTAGTTAAAAATTACTAACTGGTGTTTACATTTTTTAATGTCTTGTACTTAATAGCATTCAAGTACTTTTTCAAAAACATAAACAGTTAATATTTTACTTTTTGTCCTAATTACAGAGTAAAAACTCAAAAACTTGTCCTCAATGAACTGAAAAGTCAAAATAGGCTTAAACTATATTAACCTAAACAACATATTTGTTGGGATTCGCAGCTTTGCATATACCAATCTGTTATTACCCACATTTCTCTGTTTATGCTGACTTTAAACTGCTTTATTACTTTACTAGTCACGCCTCTTTATTTTCATTTTCATATAAAAAAGTTGGCCACTATGGGTTTACCAACACTATCATCTTCACTATTTATTAGCTTGCACAAAATATTTATATGCCATGTCTTATAAGGGTAATTAATTGTTGTACTTTGTCTTAATATTTCAATAAATTGCGACATAAAAACTCATTCACATATATAAAAATAAATATTTGCTGTTTTCTAAAAAAAAAATTGGTGAAAATATATTAAATGTACTAGATGCATTTATTAAATACAAATGTTTAATTTGTATAAATAAACAATGATATGATATGGTTTAAATTTTTAAAAGCATATTTTTAAAGTGTCTATTTTGAAAAAAACAAGTGGTTTATTTGTAGCTAATAATACAATTGTACAAATAAAAGATAACAAATTACTTTTAGAGAATTTGCAATTATGTAAGAATTCATGGTGTATTGTTAATAAATCCAGTCATTAGCATTGGTGTGAAGTAAGTATACCTAAATACTGTACGTATAGAAAACAGGAAAACCTCTCAACCTCTTTCCACAAAGGTCGTTCACTGATGTCAAAGGCGAGGTTAAAATAAGTTGAATACATTTTTAAGGATAGAAAAACATTTGTGAGTAGGAAGTGTTTTCACATTGTACAGTTACAATAGCACATATTTAATAGAATGTTTCTAATTTAAAGCTCAGGTCAAATAAAAAGAAAATGAAAAATGACACAAAAGGAATCTATTCTTAATTACTTTTAAAATCAGATAGACTTTTTGCGAATTTGTAACTTTTTTCGAAATTAATTTATCATCCTTAAAATACATTTTTTTTTTACCAAACACAACTTTGACAGCCCAAACGACCCTCAAAATGCAACCAAAAACAGAAACACGACATCAACAGTGTACCAAAATGTGATTCTGGATTACTTTTCAATTACTTTGTGTTTATTTCACAAAGTTGATCAAATTTTTTTTCACACACGTCACAATTATTTTCTCAAATGTTCTATGTTTTCAATGAGTTCCCTCACCCCTGTAGCACATTTTAAATTCCACAGTGCACCATAAATAAACAAATTGTTAAGGTTTGGAATAAAGTTAAATGAAAATAGATTATGACAGCACAGTTAATTTTAGAACATCTATCTTTTTAAACTTGAGATTTGCCCAGGCAAGCTGTCATCCTCAGAAAACCCAAACCACTGATTTTCAAGTTTATGGAGTAAATGATTCATCAATGCTCATAACTTATTTAAAGCAATCAAAAAGCAAAACCTTAAGGTGTGCAGCCCAGCATTTCATATATTTTCCTAAACAGCTTTAGTACTCGGCACACATAATATAAAACGAGAATGAGTAAACGATGACAGAATGCTATGCCAGCAGCCCGCAACCCCTCCCCCAACAGCTCCCTCGGCCTTCACCAATTAGCAAACCATGCTTGCTTTTAAATTTAAAGAGAAGTGACACCATAATGCAGTCATTTTGAGAGCTAAGGGGCTTTTGCAAGCACATGTATGCACACGCAGTCCATCGAAGTCCCCTAACCTCATACGTCCGCAATTTCACTGCATCTATCACATGATAAACGGACCTCTAACGACTCGCTCCCCAAGGGACGCTTGACACCAGTCCAAACTGTGAGTGTGTGTGTGAGAATGAGAGAGAGAGTGAGCAGGGTGGAGGGAGGGAGGGAGGGAGAAAGTGTGTACTGCGTATGACGGTTGTGCCAAAGGAATTTTACACTGGGTTCACCCACTCAACCACTTAAGACAATGAATAAATAAAGCATCTACCTCTCTCACGCACTCTCATCTTAGATCCCTCTTTCATTTAATCTAACAGTGATTCAGGGTGGATGCTTGAGAGAGAAGACAGAAGGAGATTTCATTCATGCATTTTTCATGCGTTTCTTTTTGTCTTCATCAGCTAGCGGAGTTGAATGGCTTTTTGCTAACAGTAAGAGAAAACCTTTCTTTGTCTCATGTGGCTCGGCTTGTATGTGATTTGCTCTGACTGAACGTTATGACACTTTCTACACACTCTCAACCTTGGCTTGCGATTGCAAAAGAGGCTTTCAGGGGCGTTCAGAGGAGACGTTAACATCACTCGCTCTATTTTTATTTCTATGTTTAAATTTGACCTTTATGTTTCTGAATGAGCTGCAATCCTTGAGATGGAAGAATTTTATTTTGAAGATGAAATAGAATTTTTGAAAGAGATTTTGATTTTGAAAGAGCATACTTTGGTTTTGGGATTCTAAAGAAACCCGTTGACATACATTCAAGGTTAGCAATATTTCTTTTATAATATGAACTTATTTAGAACAGTTTTTCCACCAACTCCCACTTTGAGCTTTGACAATCAAAACCCCTCTTTTACTTGAAGCAAGTCTGTGGTGATTTAAAGTTAGAAACAGTGTTGTGATTGCATGCAGCATGAAGAGGAAGAAGCCAATCAGACATAAACCACAGTTCTGAGTAAAACACAGGACCATTCTTCCTTCGTTCCTCTGGTTATTGTGAATTTAATTTGAGATAAAAACTCACAAAACTGACACTGAAACTTGAGCATGAACAAAAAAAGCAGGGCTCACTTAAGAACAGTTATCGTCATACCATGGTGCAATTGGAATCTACACTCACCTAAAGGATTATTAGGAACACCATACTAATATGGTGTTTGACCCCCTTTCACCTTCAGATCTGCCTTAATTCTACTGCCATGATTCAACAAGGTGCTGAAAGCATTCCTTAGAAATGTTGGCCCATATTGCTAGGATAGCATCTTGCAGTTGTTGGAGATTTGTGGGATGCACATCCAGGGCACGAAGCTCCCATTCCACCACATCCCAAAGATTCTCTATTGGGTTGAGATCTGGTGACTGTGGGGGCCATTTTAGTACAGTGAACTCATTGTCACGTTCAAGAAACCAATTTGACATGATTTGAGCTTTGTGACACGGTGCACTATCCTGCTGGAAGTAGCCATCAAAGGATGAGTACATGGTAGTCATAAAGGGATGGACATGGTCACAAACAATGCTCAGGTAGGCTGTGGCATTGAAACGATGCCCAATTGGCACTAAGGGGCCTAAAGTGTGCCAAGAAAGCATCCCCACACTATTACACCAGTAGCCTGCACAGTGGTAACAAGGCATGATGGATTCATGTTCTCATTCTGTTATGCCAAATTCTGACTCTACCATTTGAACGTCTCAACAGAAATGGAGACTCATCAGATCAGGCAACATTTTTGCAGTTTACAACTGTCCAATTTTGGTGAGCTCGTGCAAATTGTAGCCTCATTTTCCTATTTGTAGTGGAGATGAGTGGTACTCGGTGGGGTCTTCTGCTGTTGTAGCCCATACGCCTCAAGGTTGTGCGTGTTGTAGCTTCCCAACTGCTTTGCTGCATACCTTGGTTGTAATGAGTGGTTATTTCAGTCAAAGTTGCTCTTCTATCAGCTTGAATCAGTCGGCCCATTCTCCTGACACTCATTTTTCTTTGAAATCTAGATAAATTTAACCAATCAGATCAAGATTCTTAAAGTGTTTTAACCCATCAGACATTTAGTCAACAATACATGGAAGAATCCTGTGACTACTAGATACTCAGTTCAAAAAGTAACTCAGTTACTTTACTGCTTTGAGTTACTTTTGCATTATCTTTTCAAATATCATTATTTAATGTTACCATTAATGCCTTAATAATTTTTTTTTGTGATGCTTGTAAAACATTACTACTATATTTATTCACCTAACAGTTTTTATTCATTACACGCTCACCTAAACCTGTTTAAAGGCTGCCAGTAAAATCCAAAACTGACTTAAATATTGTTTAAAACAAGTATGTTTTTAAGTATGTTTCTTCAGAGAATAGATGAAGAGCAAGTTTTTAAAAACACTTCCCAATTCATTATAGTTCAGTTTTCATTGCAAGACGTTTGTAATATTAAATTGTGGAGTCTTAAAGCTTTTTGTCTAAGTTGAATCAGTGCATTCTAGATATAAAAGTAAATACAAATTTGTACGTTATGAAATGAACAGAGACAAACTAACAAAGAATTAATGTTACAAGTACAATAAGTTCATGTATTCCCTTTAGGAAGTGCATCCTCCAGTATTCAAAATCAACTAATGGCATAAAAACTCATTTTGTTTTGTATTTCTGATTTTTTGTGCAGTTATACTGAAAGATCAAAACTGTTTGTCCGTCATTTAATTTGTCAGCATTACCATTTTCAATATTCTCATCTTAACACTCCAGGATAAGTGTATATTAAAAGTCAAGAAAGTGTTATCAGAGACAACATTTAGAACACAACAACAGCAAAACGTTTGTGTTTGTATGGTTTGAAAGTTTGAAGGATTATCCATAAAACTTTTGTTAAGAAGCTATTGTCAATATTGCATAACAATTTCTATCCTTGACATTTTTCTACCATTACACCTGGTTATCATGACCCATACTAGAATTTCATCGTAAGACTGAGAATGAGGTCTCAAACTTAAAATATTATTTATTGTTACGTTTTCAATCTATCATAGACTGCATGCTCATGAATAGGCTGCCATTATAGCAACAAGCGAATCAATTCTACACAGCATCTTACTACACAGCATCTTAAGTGTGTTAAAACAACCCAGCAAAAGACTTAAACTCTCAAATACAATGGTTACAACACAACGTAACAGCTGGACAAAAGCAGCTGTCTTTGTAATTGTGCATTATATATCTCAACCAAAGACCATTCTTCCATTTTTCTTTTTCTCTCTGACCGCTGGAACTCTGGGACTAAAAATCCACTAATTAGCCCAGAGAACCATGGAGAAAAAAACAAAACAAACACATAAATCGTCTACAGTGTTTTCATTTTTTAACAGAGCTGTCTGAGGATATGGGCATGGCCCAGTCAGCAGAAAAAGTCATACTTACAAGCTTTTTAACTCTTTCCCACAAAACATCGGACAAACAGTCTCCAAATCTATTAGATTTTATTTCACCTTGCAGTTACATTTCCTTTCTGTTTATTGGAACAATTCAATAAGCTCTCCCCTTTAGCAACATCACTTACAAGCCTGGTCACGAATCATATCTCACCTGGGTACATCCATTACTTCACTTGGGAAAATAATTATTTCAAATCAATCAGCTTGTCTTAATGTATACTTGATACAGTGAGGGAAAGAAGTATTTTACCCCCTGTGTCTAAATTATCAGTACATACATTTAATTGTAGGTTTATTTCAAAATTGAACACCAAGTGTTGAGAGACTCTACTGGCATCTAACCAGAAAGGCCAGGTATTACACAGTTAAGAGTCCGAATCCCATCTAAGATTCCATCCATTGATTTTGACTTTTATTGCAACATTATACAGTAGAGAAATATATAAATTAACATTTATATATATATATATAAATATATTAATATTAAATTAATAAATGAAAATAATAAAGTAATACAAATTAAATTCATTAAATTATTCTGGCAAATGGCCATTTTGAAAATATTTTTTAGTCAGTACTTTCTCCATTTCTTTCTTTTTAATATGTACAACAATGACGAAGTACAATAATGTCAGTTTATTACATTATATCACCCTTTTTAAAGCAAACTATCGAATGAAGAAAACTTATATCCACGTAACAAATGTGTGTAATTGCAACTTCTCATTTAACTCCCGTTAAATGGCACCTTGCAGTACTATTTTTTTTTTATTTAAGAAAAGACCTGCAGATTCATCTTTTCTGTTGTAACGTATCAAATTACAACCAGGCCTTCATGTTTCTGATGGTACCCTTAGTCCTAACTTAGCTCTGACAGGCTTTTAACCCTCTGGTGCACCCTCTACCTGAATCATCTTCAAAATAATTAGAAAGAGAATGAGCTGGTTTTGCTGGATGTTTGAACAAAAAAATGGTTGAAAATTACTGAATTATACTAATCATGCACCTGCAAATGGTTTAAACACCACATTGCACTAAAGTTAATTTTAAGCTTGGTGCACAGTAAAATCTAGAGTGTTGAATCGACTCTGTTCTGAGTATAGTTGGTGTCACTCTATACAGAGTTAAATTAACACTGAGCCCTTCAAATTTAATTTAAAATGTGTTAAGTTTGTAAGAAACTGAATTATGTCGTTGTATGATCTGCTTGAAAAGACCAAACGAAGCACAGGAACCAATGCGAACTGCTATCTTTTCACAGGCTCACCATGCAAAACGAGCCAATTGAAATGACAATGCAAAGAGCCAAAAACCAGTTCAGGGTGTCAGAGTAATATGTGCCCCGCTGTGTTTACTGAATCTGCATATGAGTGTGTTTGATTATCAGAAGCCCATGGGACTAGCCCTAAATTTACACCTACATTTCACCAGCTTTGTCTCTCGATGAGCCTCACCTTTTCTCTGAGAGAGCCAATCCTGTGTGCCTTAAATATCTCAAACTCCAAACAGCTTTGGCTAATGCTCTCCTGATTCGCATTCCTAATTAAGTCACACCTCTCTGGGAGGAGATTGGTCTGAAGAAGCTTTCAAAAGTAGATAGCAGACTGAAATCCGGGCCCTTTTGTCTCTGAAATCGGCCCATGAAGGAAGAGCTCTAGAGCTCCCTTATCATGTAGTAAACTTGGAGTTAAAATGTAATGCCTTTTTTAGAATGAACAATTCCAAATTAAGTGTAGACAATAACTCCTTATTCTTGGTTCATATTTCATAGGCTGTATAATGTAATGCATTGTTTATACACATCAATGATAATAAATGTTTGAACCTTTTTCGGTCATTCTTCTTTTACTGAAACAATTTTAAGGGTTAATAAGAATATTAACGTCAAGTGTGAGTAAATTTAAGGGTCACTGAGTGGGTTAAAACTTAATATCATCATCAATAATTAACATGCTAATTTATTGGCCGTGACCAAGAATAACGGTAAAGATAAAACCTTTTAAATCAATTATGGAGTCAGATATATAAATTTATGTGAATTATTAAAAATCCTTTAGCACTGTTTCAAGACAGAACACGTGAGCCTTCAGTCCCGACTGGTATCCGTTTTTGGGCCAAGCACCGGGACCCTACAAGTTAAACGTTTGTTAAATATAGAGTTTAAATAGAGTGGTGAGTGTTTTAATAGTAAAAACATTTATTAAAATATACAAGTTCTCAATGAAGAATTAGTGGATCAAATGATTGCCTCATAGACAATTAACTAAGTTTGAGTGTTATTTATACACTATTCATCGAGTATTTGGTCATACTCTAGATAGAGTTAATTGTACCCTCAGGAGTTTCTATGCAGAAAAAAAATGGATTACACTTTTTAAAATTTATTTAAGATGTTTTATAGCATTTCCAGATGAGTTTTAGGCTGTTATTTTATGGCTTATAAAATGCACTTTTGCTTGGTCATTACACTCTTTTATCTTATACTTTTATCTTAATTTGTCTCTTAAACTGATCAAATAAAAGTTTATGAAAATTTAAAAAATAGTTAAATTCCTTTGAGAACAGTAAACACATATTTGTTTAAACTTTTTTAGAGCATATCAGATGGAATCTGTGGAAAATATTGTACATGCTATTTGGTGGGACTTATCAAATGACAATCAAATAATTCAGTATCAAAATCACTTCTAAAAAAATTTCTTCTTTCATTATGCTGTTACCTTATGTCTAATCATCCTGAATAGTATAAGACAAGTTGAACCTATTAAGTCTTCAAATCTAACGTAGTGGAGAAAAACTACAAAACAGATGCACCAGTTTCCGTCTTCTATGGTGCTGTCTAACCCTCCAACACTTTAAAGCAAGGATTCTCTCTGTAATGTATTTCCAATCCTCAGTAAACCATTTGAGATCTGCAAAAACAAGACATTACAGTCGACAGGGAGCACTGGAAACCCTCACTTGAATAGAGAAAAATGCATTTCTCCATAACATGTCTGGACAACAGCACAGGGAGTTGTCACAATAACTCTTCTAGTATTAATTATCTCTACCCAACTCGGATTTAACCCAAGGCTTTGGCCAAAGGTCCACTTAGACACAAACATACACATCTCACAGCTGAGCCCTAGGAGAAAACGTGTGTGTTGGGCAATAACTGATCCACTTGCCATAGCTCAAACTTTCTTGATCCATTACTCAATATCTTCTCTTCAATTGAGTCACGATAAACCCTCATCGTCTTTTGCAACTCCTAACGATGGACCCTCTCCCTCACCATTACTAGGTTATCTCTCCTCCATCAGTAAGGCATAATGTGACACGACCGATCTTAATTTAATTATCAGAATGCAAAATTACACATCAAATTGGATTCATGTCTAACATGCCCATAAGGGTAGAAAACACACAGAAAGACACACGCGCACACACACACGCACGCATACACGCACACACACACACTATTTCTCAGAACATCACTCCCTTGTGCAAAATGTCTACACATGTGAGGCCTGACCTTAAAGACATGAGCTAGAGAGATTGCTCTAATTTTCGTAGCAAGGAAAAAAGGGCAATCGAACAAAAATTTAAAAACACTGCTGGGAGCCTGAAGCATGAGAAAATTGAAATGACGATTAGGAAGAGGATAAGAGGCTCATTTTGTCTTGTTATTTTATCCTTATCCTCTATTCTTTCATCCTTCCTCAGTGTTTCTTTTGGGGGGGGGGGGGGGGTTAAGCAACTGGACTGGTAGTGAACTACACAGCGAGGGCATCATTTTCTATAAATTCATCCCATTCCAACAATATCAACTTTAATATTCAAGGCAATTGCTTTTTTTTTAACTATTGTGATTAAATATTAAAGAAGTCTAAATCAAACGCCTAGTCTAATACATCAGAAAAAAAAAGTTACTGACCAAAAGAAAAAAGAAAAAAAAAACAAAATAAATCAAGAATCAAATGTATTCACATGAATTAAAAACATATAACAAATATATGACAATGAGTAGACGTTCGACCCCTTCGCTTACAAGAATGACGTGGAACTAGATGCGAACTTGCAAGAGGAGGCATGGGCATGATCGGACAAAGCATACCTCTATCTTTTTCCTGAGCTGTCCCACTTTTTCTCACCTATTCCTTTCTCCTGTCTTTCAAAAATGTGTCCCTACAGTCTCTCCCTTTCTTTATTTCATGCAAATTTTGTATGAGTTCAAAATTCTGTACTCGGACGATCAGTCCTTGTTGTCAATCTCTTCTAGGCATTTATGGATACCTTGTGCCGGATAGTTCAAGCCCATAGACTTTACATAATAACCAGACGCCCTTCCTGAATCATCCGCACCTTGATCTAAAATACTCCTTCGGTGGTCTTCATTGTTCAGTGTTGTGTGATCAGAGTTTTGCTCAACTGTTACAGACTTGTCCTGTCTAAAACAAGAGCGCTCAGTAATTATACTTGATAGAAAAACAAAAGCTATGAGTGAAGCTATCTATACTGGATGTATACTGACATCCAGTGTAAAAGCAGGAATAGAAACTAGAGATGACGACTCTGACAAATTGAAAAAAAAAAAAAAACATGCAACATAAATCATTAAGAATATGTATTTGAGGTGTCTTAAAAATGAAAGTTCACGTTGATTTTTTTTTCTTTAGCAACTTTTACTGTATGATGACATAAGGTCTCTTTCGAAGGACACTGCGAATGTCCAGAATGAGCTTTGTAATTGCAATGGCCAAGCCTACAAATGACTCATCTCGTAGCCTAGAAACTGTCACAACCGCTAAAGAAAGGATATAAAACTTTTGAACTTGAGCTCTTTTAATTCAAAATGACATGGAGAGCAACTTCAAGTTAAGTAAATAATCTAATAAATGTCACTTTTATAGGTATATAAAGCTTCTAATAATGGTTATTTCATCATGCCAGAAGAGCATTTCTTTGAAAAAAACCATGACCATGACTTTTATGCATGTCTGTAAATGTAGTTAACCGTTTTGTTTTATCTTTAAACACCATATACACTAATCTTGTGAGGAAAAGTGAAAGCTTTGAGGATAAATGTTTGTTGTTGAGGTGAAAAAGTACAGACACACTCTCTTTATTAATGTGCTAAAAATGGCCAGTTTCTGTAAATTAGCTAAAACACATCTTTTGTGTAAAACATCTGCTCAGGCAGAAAGGAGACTTCTTCTGTCTCAACACCTCGGGTCTGCTTGTCACTTTCCACAAAGAACAAATTAAACTTGAGTTAAAAACTCAATTTGATGAATCCTAGATATGCTCCCTTTAAGTGCTTAAGTTTTAAACTTTAGTGACATGTCACATATGATATAAAATAAAATAGATATATTTAAAACTAAATGGCTCTGCATCACATGGTAGATATGACTCCTTAAATATGCTGAAAGACTTTGCTGTTGCCCTACGCTAGCGCTAACTCTTATTTCCTGCAGCTCTGAATTGGGGTCTAATTATAGATTATAATGCACTGTTGAGATATGGCTAAATTCTTATTAAGAGCTGCTGTGGTGCAGTGATTCACAACATGGCCGGCAATAAGTTCTTTTAACCTTTGATAAGTTGCTTGTTAAATTACATAAAAGCTTCCGGAAAGTACTTTGTATAATTACTAAAACAGAAGTTCAGGCTGACACGGAAAATGAAAGATTTTATACTATTAGCTTTAAGGAAAACAAATTTAATGGCGCTCGTGTTTCTTCTTCGAGAAAAGCATACATGTGAAGTCTGAGATATATTGTGAATATAGTTCTAGGTCAAGGGATGGAGAGAAAATGCTACTCAAGTTAAAGTGCTGCTTCTGTTTTGACAGTAGTTCTTGTAATCCCTCCAGCATGAATGCATAAGATAACTGTCGTTTTCACTTCTCCTTTTTCAGACTTGTGAATATCTATATCAGCAAAGACTGAATCACAGTTTTCCAGATCAGATCAGTTTATCTCTTGAATGCTTGAGATGCATCAGTATCAAACAATGATACTTGGCTGAGAGCCAGACAGTTTTGCTGCCCGTGGATTTACATAGTTCTCAAACATAACCAGTAACATTAAAATGTTCCCATGTATAACAATTTAGGTTGTTTCAGTCTGTAATTAGGATAGAAAGACACTGCTATGTGTGCAGTAGTTGCTGATCAATTAGATTTTTTGATGAGGTGTCTAGTCTGAAAATAAATTGAAATTTGATATCTTTAAAAGAGGAACAGTTATTTTCTATCATTTTAAGTAAAATGATATCAATGTATATTTTGTGCTGGTTAATGAGCCAACATCATCATTTGAATTCCTTAAGCCAATATGGAAAAAGGACAGAGAGACCTAGTTCAAATGTCCTTCCTAAAATGTTCTCAGTTGGTGGCCATAAGCAAAATTATAAATTTATTTATATAACTTGTCTAGCCCCTGCTTGATTTAATACAATATTTCCAAATAATAAGTAATCTGTCATTCACTGTGCACTGCTGCTTGTTATCCTTGTCTGGTCACGTCCTCCACCTGCTCAAAACACACTGAGCAGAGCGTGAGAATTTCCGTTCTTCTTTAAGAATTACAGAGATAAATTCAAAGCAAGCTTAAAGTTTGCACAAAACTCCAGGTTATAATAGGCTTCTAACACTTTTTCTATTAGCTAATGTCCTATGGTCTATTATCTTGCGAGTGTGTTTTTACCACAGCTGTGATTGACTGCCTGAAACACAGATGCAAACACAGTATTTTATCTAGGCCAGTTTTTTGGTCCTTCCGAGTGTGTTTGAACTGCAGAATTGACTTGTGTTAATAATAATAATGCTTTCAATTTATATAGTGCTTTTCCAGAGCTCAAAGATGCTTTACAACGTTTTCAGAGCATTATTCATTCACTCACATTCACACTCTGGTGGTGATAAGCCATGGTAGCTCTCAGCTGCCTTGGGGCGGTTTGACAGGTTGTGCCTGCCAATCCAAGCCTATGGCCTCCTGGCCGCCACCACCAAACAAACTCACCAGTCACACATATCCATACAGGGCAACAACGTCTACTGCTTGTGTCTTGTATCGCAAGCAGGATTGGCATGGAATGGAGAAGCGTACTAGACAAGCTGTCCATGTTAAAGTCTAGGACCGTTGAGCCACCTGGGCCCGGAGACATACTCCCCCTGATTCCCAACTATTACCGTAGTTTAATACTATTGAAAATCATCTAACGCAAGGTTAAATAGGGTAAACCATACGTTGTGAGTGGCGAAGGGGTAGAAGGAGGGAGATCTTTCATGTTAGCTCATTGGTCGTGTCTTATATACTGGTGATAATATGGGTAGGAGGGACCACAAGATTGATTGTCAATTATCAGCCATGCTCCTCCCAAAGTTATGTTAATAAGATAATTAACCTAATTTTGGGTCTGTCACTTCATGATGTAAAATACAGCTTCTGTAAGAGCTACAAAAGCTTGTCATTTGTGCTGTAATGAAAGAGCATATGAAGTTCTAAGAAGAAATCTAACCGTGGAGATGGCTCTAACAACAGCACCTTTCATAGTCAAGCTGTGAAAAGAAAGGTTTCGTAGAGTATTTCATCTTATCCCACTATTAGGAGGGAGTAGATCTAATTGTATCAAATCAGTCTTCAGTCTTTTATATTGTTTTAAAAACAATGCAGAATTTGACAATTTACTAGAGCATGTTTTCCTAGACTTTTTGATTAATGAATTCTTAGACTATTGACTAATTACAATCAATAAAATCAATAAGTTATTATCAATAAATGATCAAAATGAGTTTGTTACAAAGAATGATTTTAAGGTAACTTTAAAAAGGAATAAATATTTGTTATATAAATATTAAGGTTTAATTAATATACTATTTATTCGAATATCTAATATGCATTAAAACAACATCATAATGTGTACAAGCCTGCAATATGAGTTAAAAGAAAGTCAACATAATGCATAAACATATTGATGTTTAACAGCAGTAATTTCTATTTTCCTTTAAATTCTCCTTTAAGTTTTATTGAAATAAATCAGCATGCATTTTAAGCCTTAGACTTAAGCCCACAATGTCTCTAATGAATGCATGAAACTAAATGAAATGTCTTTAAAATGTTTTCAATTAAAATTTTCAATTGAAGATAAACATAAGCAGTTCAAGCATCTATTTATGTGATTGACTTCTGCATTAGCATTTTTATGATGTGATTCCAGACCACTTCATAGTGTAAAATTAAGGGCAAGTATGACATGATGCAATTAGTGCTTGGGCTCAGCACCCACCCACACACGCCCACAAACCCATGCCCCCGCACTCAGCATGGCATGAGCAGCAGCTGGCACAAGCAAGCAGGAAATCATCTGTTCCTGGACTGAGCAACATAGACATTGCTAGTTTGTGACTGTTCAGTCTACTCACGTGGAAACACAAATCAGTGCCGAGAGGGAAAACAAACTTCTTGTGTTATTCAAATTAAGGTCAAGTAATTGTAATGATGTTTTCAGTGGATTGTATGCGTGTATTGTTTTTTTTTTTCCAACCGAAGATTTTTTTTTTTAATCTCTAAGGAAGGTCACACATGCAACTTATGTAGGTGCCGTTTTGGATTTTGTGCTTATTTTGCAGGTTTTCTCTTTTATTTATCTAGAGACTCCTTACCCATGACCTTCAAGCAGCACATCTTCCAGTCTCAGTCTCAAGAGGTTTGGGGACAGCAGAATGAAAGATGGGCTCTAAGGCTTCAGATAAAGACTTTCACTTTATTTTTTAACTTTTACATATTATTATTTATTTATTAATTAAAAAAAAATATTTAAATAACAATTAAAATTTCTTTACATGTTCTGTATGCTTTCATTTACAGTTTGTCTATCATATTTGTGTGTAATGTGGGTTAATTCATGTTGTTTACAAAAATATGTGTAATACAAAAAAACCTATGTTTTTTAAATCAGAGGTTTATATAGTGTTTGTTTTACATTTTAGCTTCATTGTTCATCGCATTCTGCTTAGACTGACTATACTCTCTTTTGTTAAATTATGGGAGGCGCTACCTAGAGGCATTGCAATAAACAGATTGCAATCGTGATCGTGGAGCGAAGGTTATGTACTGTGGTGTCACATGGGTCACTTTCATTGAGTACCATCTTTTAATTTATTTTTAATTTTTGTGTGTAGAAAGTTAACTGTTTTTAGTTTAATTGTTTAAGTTCTCAACTTTTAACAAGAAATAAATTGCCAGGAGCTCATATAATTATTTTTCAGCAACTGCATTTTTTATTTCTTTTAGATTTACCACCAGAAACCCAACTGCCACAAAATAATGGTTTATAGGAGAAGATATAGAGAGAAACGTCTTGTTATCACTCACACCTTATTCACCCTTTTAATTCAGCTACAAACAGGGTTAGTGGAATAACCCTCTAATAACTCCATAATCCAATTGGTCTGTCAGACAGTGTTTCAGTAATATGTGGATTGGATTTTTGTGTGGTACTTAAGTGCAAACCCTTTTTAGGAAGTCCATGAGTGCCACCTGCTGGTCCATGTAAAGGGCCTATATAGTGTCTGACCGTTCATTTCCATTCAGACGACAAGAAAAACTGTGTATATATATTGCTTACAAAGTCAGTATATCAAGGAAAATAATTATCTTCCAATCCTAATTGGCAGTGAATCAAAATAAAACACTCTCTAATGAATAAAAAAATCTACACAGACCCACATCTTTGAGTTGTTGTTGTTACAGAAATTCAGATCATTAAAATTAAATAAAGTATTACTAACTTGAGCTGTTTAATATCTTTTTAATTAGAAAACAGGGATGTTATTGATGCTCTGCAGTTTCAAGTAATTAAAGAAGATAAAAACTCTCCAGTGAATTAATTATTATAGAAATATATAGATTAAAAATGAATTGTATTCAAAAATAAGACTGTGGCATGTTGCATTGTAAACAGCTATATAGTAAATCTGCTATACAATAAAATTAATCAAATGTTTTAATAAAAACAGTGCTTTTTTGAAAACATATTTATGTTACAAAAACGTCCTGGAAACCTCTAACATTGCATAAACGTTAGTTCGTCCAGTTATGGGAACGTTCTCTCCAGGTTATTAAAATATTTTTCGAATATTCTATCCACTTCTTTGTTACTAATTATAATACTAATAATATTCTGAGAACATTGTTCCAATAACATTTCCTTTCTACATTATGAGAACATTCATCACTAACAAAAAAAGGTTCTAGAATGTTCTGAGAATGTTTAGATAACATTTTAGTTTAATGTTTTTAGAATTGTACTAGATTGTTCTTCTGGAAACATTATGAGCTAACATTTAGACAACCTTTAAATAACATTAGCGAATATTATGGGAAAATTCCCTGTTAGCTGGGTTAATTGCTTGAATACAAACACATCTGGTTTCATTTGTGTTCATGGTTTCCTTTTCCTGGCCACAACATCAGGCTTGAGGTACAACATGATAGCTATTATTTGAATGAAAAACACATGTTCCAGTACATTTCTCATTATGATTTGTGTTCATTCTGCATTTATTAAAAAATGATGTAGTTTAATGGTAACAAACAATAGTAGCCAAAAGTTTAAAATCACATGCCAATTTCCTAATAATAAATATCTAAGGAAAGCTAGTGATCTGACTGTAATAGAGTGGCCAGTCTTTGAATCTAAACACCATTGAGCATTTACGTGTAAGGTTCAGTGCATTAATCAAAACCCATGTTTGGGATCTCCAGAAACAAGCACCAAAATGTAATCAGTAAAATATCTCAAACAGTTGTTTTTATTTTATTTATTTTATTTGTTTGTATTTTATATGTTTGTGCCCAAATGCTAACAAATGTGTGTGTGTGTGTGTGTGTGTGTATATATATATATATATATATATATATATATATATATATATATATATATATATATATATATATATATATATATATATATATATATATATAAACAAGTTGTATAGCACTTTTCCGCATTTTCAGATGCTCAACAATGATTTACACTAAGCGCACCAGAATAGTTCACATTTCCCAGACATGACAGCTTTTGTTAAGGCAAAATTTTCAATCCAGTTGAAGACACAATTTGTTTATTGTTTTATATAAGTATCTAACACCCATAACTCATTGTGTGATAAATCACAAGCTTCAAATAATTGTGAGGCTTCTAAGAAATTTCAGTTCAAGTCTTAAAGTTTAAATTTTGCACCTTTCTTATTATCATAGTTTGGTAAAGGAACCATTAGAAGTGAAACATAAACATAAAAGTTAACTTTGATACAATAAATGTCTGAACACGGATGTTTTGGGTTTGATTAATAATAAAACACACTGAAATGTGATGCATGTGATGTGATGTAAATACTGTGACGCAGTGAATGTTAAGTATTACCGCTTTTGCAGACAAACTCTTGCAAACACAATTTAACCTCAAACTCACCTTATCGGCTTTTAGACATGTAACTCATCCTGTCTGCTGTCCCCTTGTTTATTTCACATGCTGATTAGCCTAGAATCACGTTTGTGATCAAGATGGGGTTTTTTTTACTAAGAATAACACAAAACCTTTCCCTGAAAATAACACCTTTGAGATGTGTTCCAGGAGCTTGTATTCTTAAGATATTTGAATATTTCTGTATATGATATGAAACATGTTCAAAAGCAGACAAAATTAAACCATGTCAAAGCTACTTATCTATATTAATTAACTAGTTGGAGAATAAACACAGAGGAATTAGACAAGTTTGCATTAACATTAAAAAATAAAAAAACTAAACAATAAAAAGTCTGCTGCCTTTCACAATCACACATCAGGGTTCATCAAGTCAAACATTTAAAATTAAAGAAAAATAACACAATATTCTTTATCATGTGTGACCCATAAAGTTGTTGCTTTGTTTGTTTGATTTTTTTGGCAAATTATAGAAGTGTTGTTGTCAAACCTGAACTTCTTAACTTTTGCTTCAGGCTGCAAGCACATCATCACCAAAGTCAAGCTAAGACAACTTTTATTGCACTTAAAAACTGTAATTACTGACCAAAGTGCTTCACATTCAAGTAAACTTATATGTAAAAAAAAAACATTAAGACTGATACAATGAGTATGGACTCAATAAAATGTTAGTTAAAATATACTGTAAAAAAATAAACGATTAAAAACCAACACTTGGTCAACACTCATGTTGAGTTGAAAGCCACTTCTTGTCCTCAGGAGGGACTTTTTGTGACAAATATGCTTGTTAATAAAAACTAAAAAAATGTGTTTTAACAAATTGAAAAGGGAAGCTAAAAGAAATAAAGAAACAAACAAAAGCATGTTGCTGAAACTGTAAGTATGTGGAGAAAACCATCAAAAGATCATCACACAAATGAAGAATAAACTTGATTAGATTGTCAAAATTACAAATAGGCTGCAAACTTTTTAGAAGGTACTACAGCTATCAAAATTACACACTGGAACAAAGCTTTAATTGATGAATTATTAAAGCTTAAAAATTGTAGAAATTGAGAATTTAACAAGGATAAATCATATGGACCATCAACAAGTCTTCATTCTTTCATTAATAACAGATTTGTTGAACAGTAGGGTTCAGTGAGCACTGACCAATATTCTGAACTTCCATTTGAATTCTTGAAAACGCTTTGCAGAACGAGTACACTGTAAAAACTTTCTGCAAAACACACACCAAGAATACTGCTCTTTCATGATTAACTGGATTTTATATTTTTTTTAACTTGCCTTGCATTCTAGGAAAGTGTGCCGATTGCAAAGGTGAGAAAGTATTTCAAAATACCTGCTGGATATTTTTTAAGTTGGTCAGTGAAGAAGGTAAAGCTTTCTTGACTAAAACACATAGTTAAAAGACATGTTTCTGTTTAAAGCTGGATTTATAGTTTTGTGTCAAGCCGTCAAATTTCCCGTCGCAGAAGGCTCCTAGTGCACCCATTTACCAACAAAGCATTTGTAGTGGTGTGCTCTGTACTGCACTGTCTGTGCTCTGAATAATATTGCTATGATAAGAATGCCAACAGCTAGCAAACCAACACACAATACAGATTCCAACAAATTAATGCTTTTATTGACCTCCTCTTAAATAGTTTTAATATAACTTCTTTCATATATCCACTGCTGCTGTAGAAGCACTGTCTCCAAACTGATCAATATTGTGACGGCAACGCTAACTGCTAGCTAGCTAAAAGTCAATACAGATAACAAAGAAAAGTTATTTACTTCATTGCCAAAGTTTTATTTCATTATCCAATGTTTAACGCAGAGTGCAAGTCAAGAATGAAAGAGCTTGCTCTGCTCCATATCGACCAATCACAGACCCCGTGGGTTGACAGGTTACATAAGCCCCCCAACCTTCACTGAGGGCTTTTTTTAGAGTTGACGCAGAAGAATAGATCAGCCTTAAAAGATGTCTGTGTTGAGTTAGTAAACCTGCTAGTTAAAGTCTGATGGGTTGTAATCACCTGAGTTAAAGTGTAGTGGATAGTCCCACCAATGACAATGTTACTCCTCCATGTTCTGACTTTATAACTGATTCAATCCAGAAGTATCCATTAAATTAAAAAACATGTCAAATTACAATATTCCAATTTTAAAATAGAAATAATAAAACTGAAGTAGTTGCAGAAAACTTCTGCCAGTAGGTTGTCCATTTTTTAAAGGAGAACTTTGCAGCTGTTGGAACATAAATGTGGCTCATTGATGAGTGCGCAAATCCCCCCTAAAATTATAAAATTACATCCAAGGGTTTTATTTTAATCACAACAAATGTACTAAAACATGTGTTTGCTTAAGCCATTTTGCACCAGACTTTCATCCCCATGTTTACAGTGGTATCTTTGTGAGGATGAACACTCTTGAATCTAGATGAAACTTGAATCTGTACCAACTCTACATCATCCAACTCCAGAACTAATAAGAGTTTTATTTTAAAGTAAATAAATAAATATCTACCGAAATGTTCTCACAATAGCAATCCTATTAATGTTGGTAAACACTCTGATGCCAATTCTATTCAAAACTCTTACACAAGCTCATGCTGCCACACATTCCTTAAGAAAAAAAAATAAGTAGCATGTTTTTACTTTTTATTATTACGTCTCTCTTGCTTGCTTCCACAAAACTTTTGTTACGAAACCACCAAAAAGCGAAACATACCTAAATGCAGGGAGGGGCGTGGTAAATGGAATCTTTTGCCACAGTTTTTTCATTCAGAAAAATAAAAAAATGGTTGTTACAGGCTTTACATATATATTATTAAAAAAAACTAATTTACCTTTGTTAAATTGGCATCTGAGGTCACCTTTAAACGTTTTTTTTTTGACATTGTAGATGGGCAAAATAAATGCATATTAACAACATAAAACAGAAACAAAAATAGTGTTCACCCACACAAAGATACCACTGTAAATAAGAGGATGAAAGTCATGAGTGAAGAACGATCATGAAGAAAAGTCTGAATGCTCAAACAATTTCAAGACTTTTTCTTTCTGTGTGTGCTCTCTTCTAGCACCGAATGAAGAGGAAGATTCAGTGTCGCTGTCTGAGTTTTTCTTCACAAGCACTAGATGTTCTGGCCTTGGGCAGTACTTTTATAAGTCTGTGGGAACTTAAACCTGAGAGGAGATAAATCCCCTGGATCTGATAGAAAATATGAGCTCTCATACACCAGTGGTCATGAATTTAAAGAGTATGTCTCAGAGGGAAAATGACACCTGATGACTGACTTCATTCTCCTAAATGGGCCTCACCAGAGAGTTCTGGCCATCGGAGAGACCAGCAGTGGGTGTTTGAGGTCTAAATAAAGCTGGGGTTTGAACTTACAATGTCACTGTCAGCAGTGAAGTTCATGGGAATCCACATTTCATAGACATTCTTAATTGAGATCTCTAAACGATCTGTGGTCAGCATTCCTGCTAGTATATAGCATTCAAAATACGCCTCTTTTGATTTGACTCTTGACTAGCAAACCTAAACATAATCTTGTTTAAAAGCATAATGGAGTCTGTGTTATAACTTGATAGCTCTTTTGATTGTGGTTTAGAAAATTTCATTTAGACTCACTGCTCTGCTGAGTCAGATCATGGAGTTCTTCCAAGAAACAATTCAAATATAGTGTAGACTTTGCTGTAGGACTTAGGAACTTGACTAGTTTTTTTCTCTTTACATAAAACTTTTCACATGAAATAAAATCTGTCTTCGATATTAATTAAAATAGTTGTAGTAATTAAATGTTTTTTTGTATCAGGATCCTGAGTGTGGATGGATTCCAAACACAAAACCGCACATGTAAAAAAACAGCATTAAAAAAGGCCAGAATTGAACTAACTAAATAAACAAAAGCTAAAATAATTTGATATATAAAATAATTTGTAGAGAAAAAAGCAGGTATCTAAGATCAAACAGGACAAAAAAGACCCCCCAAAAAACCCAGAACCAATACTGCAACAGTCATGTGACCAGATAAATCACATAACTGTTATACAGAGAGAATCAGGTGACAAAGACAATAACAACTATTTCAATAGCAAACTAAAAATAAAGCACTAAAACAAAATTAACATTATTATTACATCAACATAAACATTAAATAAGGATTCTGTCTGCCAAAACAGCACGAGATGAAGGAGACTGTGACATGTTCACACATATTTAACTATTTGAATGAACCTCTGTTGTATTTACAAGCATTAAAATGATCAAGCATACACTTCAGATTGCCCTTTATACACCAGTGCCAGTCATTATACATTTTTTTATCTTGTAGAGGTAAATACAGTCCCTTAAAGTACACAAATTTATGAGTCAGATGATTGTATTTTTGTCCTGATTAACAACTAGGCTACAAATGTTTATTTTATTACTGTAATTACTTTCTCATCAATGAGAGTGTGGCACTCACATGCCCTCAAAAGTTTGCAGACATGACAAAGAAGTTTCACTGTGCTTATTGTTTAAGAATCAACATACACAAACCAATATCTATCTGCTGTTTATATCTCAGACTACCCCAGCAGTAAAGAGAGTGGAAACATCTGAGGTTTAGATTTAATCTTTTTTTTTTTACTAAGAACAAACTCTCCTGCAGCAGATAAACAGATAAGCCTCTTCGAAGAAAAAATACCACTGAGCAACTTATACATCCCCTTTTCAGTTTTTAGGTTTTTGAAAAGGGGTTAATAAAAAAAATCTCACAATAAATGCATCAAAAACATAATTTTTATTTTTTGAAGGGAATACAAATGCTGTACTAATACATGTGCGGTAGAAATATGTTAATGTCGATGCATAAAACCAGAGTTTCTGCAGGTTTCAGGATTTCGAATTTAACTTTTAAAGACCTTTTATAAGACTGTTAAGAATTCACTTTAATATTTATATCATAACATAAAAAATACATACAAACATTTTTGCACACTAAACAGTATGCTTCAAATAAATAGTTTGAAACCTAGCCATCACTTTTATTTTTGAGCATTTAAGAAGGTTTTCTCAAACTGTGCCAACCCTAACCATGACTTTACATAATGGAGCATTTATAGAATAGAATAGAATGCCTTTATTGTCACTATACACATATACAATTTGCATTATAAACATGTACAATGAGATTAAGAGCATCTCGCTAGTCAGTGCAACATTTAGTAAAGAAAAATACTATAAAGTGTCAAGTACAATAGAAATATCTTTATGAGCGTTTTCTCAATCTCTGGCAACTTTTTAAACATTTATGAGTCTAGACATCAGAATAGCAGAAACCCTGATCACTCTAGAGATTAATTCAAGGAAATGTTCTCACCAACTTGCAGATTCAGACTAACTAATTACATTTTGATTAAAGATTTTTTTTTTTGTATATGAAACAATTGTATAAAATACTGTATGAAACCAATTTTTTTTTTACTTGTCCTGTCCTAGCAGCCCCATGAGAAGGGAGGTGCTTCGTATGAGTTTGTCAGTTTTGCTCTTTCCAGGGAAATGAAGATATTACATAGTGAGTATTCCTCTGGATAGAAGTTATTAATTTATTTTATTGATTATTTATTTATTTCGCATTCATCACAATAATTATATTAATCAATCATATAAACATACATCAGGATAGGATGGCGTTAATAAAAAAGGGGAAAGAGGAGAGAAGTAATTGAGGGGGAAAGAAGAGAGAAGTAATTGAGGGGTAAAGATAGCAAGGGAAGTTTTTGAGGGGGAGAAAAGGTGAGAGGTAATTGTGGGGGAAAGAGTCAGGATTGAGTTGAAAAAATTAAAAATAAAATAAATAAATAAGATTAGATACCTACCTTAGCACATCCAAGCAGTTCACACAGTTCGCATCTATCTACACATATGTATACAAATATAAATTTACATACATACAAGCAGTTATTGATCAATGCACACAAAAGAAAAATAATAATAATAATAAATAAAATATATATATTTACACACACACGCACACACTATATATATATTGGCTTGTGGGACTTCGGACACAGCTGACCGGTACCGGAAGGCCAAGCGCGCAGCAGCCAATACTGTGTTAGAGGCAAAAACTCGAACCTGGGAGGAGTTCGGGGAGGCCATGGAGGAAGACTATCGGTCGTCCTCAAAGAAATTCTGGCAAACTGTCCGGCGCCTCAGGAGGGGGAAGCAGTGCCCCACCAACACTGTTTACAGTGGAGGTGGAGAGCTGTTGACCTCGACCAGGGAGGTGGTCGGGCGGTGGAAGGAATACTTTGAGGGTCTCCTCAATCCCACTGTCACGTCCTCTGTTGAGGAGGCAGAGGCTGGGGTACTTGGGGTGGACTCGTCTATCACCCAAGCCGAAGTTACTGAGGTGGTTGGTAAGCTCCTCAGTGGCAAGGCACCGGGGGTGGATGAGATCCGCCCTGAATACCTCAGGTGCCTAGATGCTGTGGGACTGTCCTGGCTGACACGTCTCTGCAGCATCGCGTGGCGGTCAGGGACAGTACCTCTGGAATGGCAGACCGGAGTGGTGGTCCCTCGTTTCAACAAAGGGGACCGGAGGATGTGTTCCAACTACCGGGGGATCACACTCCTCAGCCTCCCGGGGAAAATCTATGCCAGGGTACTGGAGAGGAGAGTTCGGCCAGTAGTCGAACCTCGGATGCAGGAGGAACAATGCGGGTTTCGACCTGGTCGTGGAACACTGGACCAGCTCTGTACCCTCTGCAGGGTCCTCGAGGGGTCATGGGAGTTCGCCCAACCGGTCCACATGTGTTTTGTGGATTTGGAGAAGGCATTCGACCGTGTCCCTCGTGGGGTCCTGTGGGAGGTGCTCTGGGAGTATGGGGTCCGGGGCTCCCTGCTAAGGGCTGTCCGGTCCCTGTACAACCAGAGCAGGAGCTTGGTACGCATTGCCGGCACAAAGTCAGACCTGTTCCCAGTGCGCAATGGCCTCCGGCAGGGCTGCCCTTTATCACCAGTTCTGTTCATAGTTTTTATGGACAAAATCTCCAGGCGCAGCCGGGGGCCTGAGGGGGTCCGGTTCGGGGACCTCAGGATTTCATCTCTGCTGTTTGCGGATGATGTTGTCTTGTTGGCTTCTTCGGGCTTGGACCTCCAGCATGCGTTGGGGCGGTTTGCAGCCGAGTGTGAAGCGGCTGGGATGAGGATCAGCACCTCCAAGTCTGAGGCCATGGTTCTCGACCGGAAAAAGGTGGCCTGCCCTCTCCAGGTCAGTGGAGTGCTCCTGCCTCAGGTGGAGGAGTTCAAGTATCTCGGGGTCCTGTTCACGAGTGAGGGGAGGATGGAGCGCGAGATCGACAGGCGGATCGGTGCAGCATCTGCAGTGATGCGGTCGCTGTATCGATCTGTTGTGGTGAAAAGGGAGCTGAGCCGAGAGGTGAAGCTCTCGATTTACCGGTCGATCTACGTCCCTACTCTCACCTATGGTCATGAGCTCTGGGTCATGACCGAAAGGACAAGATCCCGGATACAAGCGGCCGAAATGAGCTTCCTCCGCCGGGTGGCTGGGCGCTCCCTTAGAGATAGGGTGAGAAGCTCCGTCACCCGGGGAGAGCTCAGAGTAGAGCCTCTGCTCCTCCACATCGAGAGGAGTCAGCTGAGGCATCTATTCCGGATGCCTCCTGGACGCCTCCCAGGGGAGGTGTTCCGGGCATGTCCCACTGGGAGGAGGCCCCGGGGAAGACCCAGGACGCGCTGGAGGGACTATGTCACCCAGCTGGCCTGGGAACGCCTCGGGATCCCTCCCGGGGAGCTGAAAGAAGTGTCTGTGGAGAGGGAAGTCTGGGCATCCCTGCTTAGACTGCTGCCCCCGCGACCCGGCCCCGGATAAGCGGAAGAAGATGGATGGATGGATGGATATATATATATATATATATATATATATATATATATATATATATATATATATATATATATATATATATATATATATATATATATATCTGATCTCGACGGAGAAACACAGATGCATTAAGTAATTGATTACGTAATTGATTGAGTAATTGAGTGCTATAGGACAGGAGACCTAAACCTCAAGCATCTAGCAGTGACCGTACACCTCAGTTGTCTAGTCTAACCTTCTATGTCCCAAGTGAAATGTGGGATCTGCCTCAGGCCAGGCCCCATAAATGGTCAGGAGCTACCCAGAGATCCAGCCCACCCCCCACAGAATGACAAGTTTTGGGGCCCGGATCCCGGAGCTGGACTTGCCCCACCTCCACTGAGAAAGTCGGCAACCTCAGAGAGCAAAGCCCAGGGCCCTGGTGGGCCCGCCGTAGCAAGAAGACGACCAGCTCAAAGCTAGGCGGGCATACAACCCCTGACAGTGCCGGCAGAGACGGCGAAGCCCCACCCACAAACACAGTCATGCCCACAACCCCGGCGGTAGGCCCCCGTCCCAGGCACCACCGTGGACCTGCTGGGAAAGACCCCCTCCAGTCATCCATCCGACCATCCATCTACCCACCCATTCAGTCTTCCACTCCCGGACAGTAGCCAGCCGTTCCCTGCAGGCTCACACCCACCCCGGCGGCCACACACACCCCCACGATGGTGGGCCCAGTCGTTCATCCGTTTCCCAACATCCGCTCTCAGTTGTCATCTATTGCCGGTGTTGATATGTGGATGTGTTGGAGAAATAGAATGTATTAAAATTAGGAGTGGTGTCCTGGAGTGTCACCGTCGTTTGGCGGATGATGTCCAAGCACCACCCCCTATCCTACATTTCTAATGTGTATTTAAAATGAGAAGCATTGAGCATGCCCAGGGCCGGCCCTAGCCCGGGAGGAGGCCCCACCCCACCATGAAACCAATTTTTATTAATTAATTAAATGAATATGAAGACTTCAAAATTAATAAAAAACTTAATTGCTGACATGTAGGAAAAAAATACATTATTTATATGATTATATTTATGATTACACTAATTTTCTAATGCATTTGTTTGAATATGTATTTAGTTAACAATCTATTCCTTAATGTATTGTTTTATTTAAATATTATTTGCATATTATTTTACAAATTTCTTAAAGTTTTCCTATTTCAATTACTTATTTTAAAGATTTACTCATATACTTAAAGGTGGCTTTTTTTGCAAATGCTTGTGTGGGTAAACCACTTTCAACACATAACAACACTAGAATCATCATTGTTCTGGGAGCTTCAACTGTAAATGTTGACTCCCAATGATCACACACCTAACCTTAAAGTCATTTTTTTTCTCAAACGATTTCAGTACTCCAGATCAAAAACTTTACCCAGTATTAAAACAAATAAATATTTAACATCACAAACATGGAGTTTGCTGTTTGTCATTAACTGTTTATTATAAGCAATTAACTTTTAATAGTCTCTGCATTTAATAAAATTTACCCTAATAAATTCAACTTTTTGTACACTTGTCTCAAAATAAAAATAGATTACCATGATATATATATATATCTATATATATATATATATATATATATATATATATATATATATATATATATATATACATGGAGTTTAGAACATCTAAGCATCAATACAAATCATTGATCTTCTCAATCTTCTGTGTAAGTTTAGTATTTTCCCTGAATTTGCGATTTAAGTAAAAAATGACTTGCATTTAAAAAGAAATAACGAAATTGAACAAAGGAGGCTGGTAAAAATGCGAATAGACATACATAGGAGAATTTTTAATTAAGGGTTTTGAGTTTGAATATTTCAGAGCGTTACATCTTATGCCAAAAACATAGAACATATTATAATCTGTTTGGCTCATAAACATATTTGACTCAAATTGTGACTAAAGTATAAAAAAGGCAAATAGCTAAAGTGTCAAATAGTATAAAGGAGCTAAACAACATTAAATATATTCACTATTCACAAAAATCTGCATTGGTCTATCTATCTTAATCTTAAATGCATTAGCAAGACAAGCCCACAATAGACATACAAAAGATATTTTGTATTAAAAACAAAAATAAAACAGAATTTAGTGAGATACTAATCCCCCCAAAATAATTAATGAATCCAAATACTGAAACTAGAAAAGAATAAAATAGAGTTAAAGCATTAGTGCTTTTGATTTTAAAAAAGCAAACTGGGAGGTCATTATATTTCTAATAGATTCTGCACACAGTTATTTACATTTTATGAGTGTGTTATTAGTTTTGGCTTGTTTTGACTTCAGAATAGGTACAAAAATCTGAAGTTTGGGCTCGATTTTTCTTCAGTCTTTTTCCCTGTAGTGTAGACGGAATGTCCAATGAAGCATAGCAATCATCATCATCATCATCCTCTTCTCCACCCTGCAAACATAGCATTAATTAATAATTATTATCTTTAATGTATTATTGAAAACACATTATATATACAAATATTTAGACTTGACTGATTAATACCTGCTCCTCTCTTTTATCAGCACCAGAACCTGCTGGAATTAAAAATGACTAAATAAGAAAATAACATTTTACAATTTATAATTCAGACAGATCACATTTGTTCATAGTAAATGAAAGCAGATGTAAAATCGTTCATTCATTATGAAGGTCATAGAGCTATATCTAACTTTAAGAACATGTTTGGTTTTTAATGGTGAAACTTAAATCTAAAGCTCAAAAACTTGCTTGTACCGATAATTACCTTTGTTTTTCTTCTGATAGAAGTAGAACACACAGATTGAGAAAAAGAGGACACAAACAGCGGGCACACACTGACGATCATCAGCTTGAAGCAGAGCTCACTTTCTGATGAGGAAGGAGTGAAGCTGTTGTTGAAACTGCTCTAAAATTAACATCACATCACAATTAATTACTATCACACGATCGACAGCTCTATTTAGTTTAACATTAGAAATAATGATTAGACAATATTGATATTTTAACTATTTTTAACATTACAATTATCTATAGTGCATGCGTTAAACCAAAGCAATTTTGCATAAATCAATTTGATTGTGACAATTTTGTCACATACTGAATCATGTTAAGATGTAGCATAATTCATTTAAATACATTGATTCTAACAAACAGCCAAGGAAAGGACAGTATTGTTTTCTTACCCAGGACAGTTAGCCGGATTGTCTTTTTTCCATGTTCATAGTAATACTGAGATTTGATTCCAAATTCATCTTTAGTTATATTTGTTCCTCTCCTCGCACAGAAGTATTTTCCCGCATCAGAGACGCTGACGTTCTCTATGTGTAAATCAAAAGAGGAACTGGTTTGGTTAAAAAAAAAGTAAAACGTGGAAACCAGTCATACATGACTTCTTGGGAAACCAGAACAGAGTTGGCTGATTCAAGTGAGAGCAGTTCCTCATCCAAACAATGGCAGATCCAAGTTTTGTGACACAGTCACAGCTGAGGGTAGCATTATCTCCTGGGTTAACTCGAATGTCCTCTTCTGTCTCAAAGGCCCTCACTGATTCACAGAACAAAACAACTGCAAAAAGATCCGAAAGATGGTTAATAAAAATCCAAAAGTCAAGAAAAAATATTTAAACGCATAGAACATGTACTTACAAACAAAAGAGAAAATGAGAGGTTTTGTTCTCACCATCGTTGGGAATGATGAAGAAGACGACTTGCACCTCAGTTTTAATGTGGTGGGAGGGATTTCTGAAAAACCTTTACAAAATGTTCTTCATTGTGGCTTATTTTTCAGGTCTATAAAGTGATAGCATTATAATGTTTGATTAAATCTCTTGTTTTTTTGTTTTTTTTTGCCTAGGTGTCCTATAGTTTTCAATGGCATTGTATATTTAACAAATGTAAAGCAAAAGCAAAGCAGGTACTCATTTAAAAAATGAAATGAAAGAAATGTACTGGGTTAAAAACTTAGTATTTCAACATCATTGTTGTGGTCAATGTGAATACTTTTATCTCGAACTCCAATGACCAATTGAAATTATTTTATTGGTTGTTGGGGGCGGGGGGTTGGGTATGTTCATTTTATCAGATTTCAAACATTAAAAGGCTTTTATAAAACTTCTATCACTTGAGATGAAATTTCTCAACATCAAAAAACAAGTCAACAATTGGTCTTCTTTTCCTTTAAATGTCCAGGAAACCCAAAGTAAATTGATAATATAGATACCGACACGCAAACTTTGCCTGCTATGTCGACTCTTGATTATCTATTACATTTTACAAGTAAGATGCGCCGATATCATACTCATCCATGAGTCTGAGCTCTCTTATCCTAAGGAAAGATGATGTTGCTGTTGGTTCACATGTGATGCATGTTGACCAGTTTATGTGAATTTAAAGAGAATAATATTCAATGTAAAGAAAGACCGGAAACCAAAAAATCAGACACACTACTGCTTAAAATGTGAGTTGAATAAAAAATTTCATAAGCTGAACATAAAAGTATGTGTAACCATGAGACAGATTTTCACAATAGTCACACTCAAATTCAATGTAATTCTGAAATGCACTTTAACATTTCAGCAAACAACTATGGAAATTCTAAATTGTTATGGACAGGTACACCATAAAAATTATCATCTCTCATTTCATTCATTCATTCATTCATCTTCATGTCGGCTTTATTCCCTTTCGGGGTCGCCACAGCGGAATGAACCACCAACTCACTGGCATATGTTTTACGCAGCGGATGCCCTTCCCTGCCGCAACCATCGCTGGGAAAACATTCACACACACATTCACACTTTAACACTATGGGCAATTGTTCTTATTCAATTCACTTATTCCGCATGTCCTTTGGACTTGTGGGGAGACCGGAGCACCCGGAGAAAACCCACGCGATCACGGGGAGAACATGCAAACTCCACTCAGAAATGCCACCTGCCCCAGCCGAGCCTAGAACCAGTGACCTTCTTGCTGTGAGACGACCGTGCTACCCACTGCGCCACCGTGACGCCTATCTCTCATTTCAAATTATGTAAATAAATAATTAATAGTTTTGACTGATTACAAATGAGGAATATTTAGAGGCATTTCATTATGTTCTGGTTATTGCTTTGTGATACCAATGAGCCCAGGGCTACTCAAGGCTACACTGCCTCCTCTACTTCTAATTAGATGGATTGTGTGTGTCTTTCAATCAGAGACCAGAATGCTTTTCAATCTTTTGAATCTTTCTGAATGGATTCATGATAATCGTGTTGGGACAGCTCTGAAACTAAAACGGCTCATTTCTTGGTCAAATATGGGGGGATTCTGTTTTAAGTGGCAACCATAGGAAGGTCTCGGATACAATCAAATAGGTTCTAGTGTTGCTGTAAGGCAAGGTAAGGAATAATAAATGAGTGAACCACTATAAAATAAATAATTGCCTCTACTCAAGTGCCGAATGGTCAAAACAGGACTGGGGATTTTGCAAGACTGCAAAGTGCTCATCTCCTCGGCTCCAAAGAAAGGATTGCTCGAAAGCTTTAAACATGCCTTGTCTAGAATAATTGTGTTTTGCATTAGAAAAGTCCCTTTCACATATAATAATTTTTTGCAACATGCCTTGAAAACAGTCACCACTAACTGATGAAGTAAACATGAACAATAAAAATTATCCAAATTAAATATAAAACCTGGTAAGTGCATTAAAAGTTAAAGTTGGGATAAGATCAGGATCCATTAAGGCATATTGAATGGAAGTCAATAGGGTTTTTAAATGATAAGTGTATTTTTCTGGCAAGTTCAGAAATCAAAGACATGCTTTAAAATAAATATATTGGCCGGCCAATTTGAGCTGTATTAATTGAACACAGACTAAATGGCATACACCTAAAAACTAGATGGCTCCAGGAATTCTTAAGGTTTAAGATTTCTTTTTTACATAATGAAAACAATTCCCTTTTCTTTAGTGATTCACATTCAAACAGCTACACATTTACACACTGCAGCAAACATTTTCAAGATCAGCATCCACAACTCTGCATAACATTATTTTGACCTTAAAATATCAGCATACTTTTGCATTTTTTGCATTTATTCATTTTATTGTCACTAAAAAGGTACAAGATGCTTAAAAAAACACAGAAAAACACATTAAATGAATATAATTAGTGACATACTTTCCGATGATTGAAAAACAAACCTGCTATAAAAACCAAATGATTTGCCATTTCAAAAATCATCCAAAATATGATGAATAGATTTACATTTAAAAATCTCAATACCAGGATTAACTAAAGACGCATACTGAGAATACAGGGGGAAAGTTGTGAGAAATCAAACTGCAAAATAAGGTTCTTTACAATTACTATAACTATGTTTACACATTTTACGCAGAATAAAGTGTTTTTAATAAAGATTTATACAAACATGTATAAATGTTCTCTAAAAAGGAATCAGATAAGCTCTTCAGAAAAAAACAACAAGGAAATGAATAAGTGCTTGAATTCAAATCTCCGTTTATGGGTTTGTCAGCAGCCTATACGAGACTTCAGTATGGACACACAACTTTCCAGTCTCACTCTCCTCACACTGATGATTCCCCAACGAAACTGCCTGAAATGATGGAATTTTAGAGAAATAAAAATAGCCGTCAAGCAAACAATAAATAAACAAACAATAGTTACCTTAAATAGATAAGCTTTGAGCATATCTGCACTCATGTCAGAACCTGAAAACAGACAAAATAACCTGAGGAACGCTATATAGATGTGATGCTCATAATTTCATCTTTCAGTATTTCAGCCGAACCGATTATAGAGTAAAAAGTGATACCTTCTCTGTGAGCTTGACCGAAGAAATATCCACTGATGAACGATGGGAGCGAGGAGAGGAGAACACACGCTGTACAAACACTCAATAGCAGCTTCCAGCATGAATCACACTCAAGCACGGGAGGTGGAGTGGAAGTGATGGTAGACTCATTCTGAGAAACTTGGTCCAGATAAATATAAAAGGTCATCAGCTGAATGGTCTCTGAAACTAGTTTCTGACTTAAATGTGTAACTAACATTAATAAAAATTATCAACAAAATACATAGCAGGTAGGAATTTGTATCACTTGATTTTGAACCACCAAAAATCTCTCTGATTAGATTCTGGAGCTTCGGTAGAAGTTTGGGTAGCACTTTATAATAACTACACACTACTAATCGTTTATTAAACATTAATAAGTACATAACAAGAAATTGTTTTATTCCACATTTATAAGCAGTTCATAAACATAAAAGTAAATGCTTTAATACTGGTTTATAGGCACCTATATAATTTGCTTAATAACATTAATTTCATGCTTTCTTGTGGATCAGTTAATCATTTATAAATGACACTTTTCACTACTTAAAAACCACCTTAACGTTTAATTTATAAATGATAAAGAATGAATTAAGTGTTATTAATTATATTAAATAGACATTTTTAAAACACAAATTAACATATAATTATAAATGTCTTACAAAGGTGTAGTATCATAGATACAATGCTTTATAAATTAATGCTTTATAAAAGGAGAAATATTATGCTTACTACAAATCAATGTTTGATTTTAAACAAAGATACTTTTTCACAGGATTTTTCTAAATGACGGTTATGAGGAAACCAGAATGAAAACAGATTACAGTATTTACTATAACAGCTTATTTCTTAATAACACCAATCTCAGTTATTAATAGAATGTTTTCCACAACATGAACGACATTCATTTTATTGTAAGAGATTATTTAAAAAGACATTTTTAAGAAAGTAAGAACATTTAAAAAGGTGCTGACACAGAAAATATAGGTTAGATGTATAGAGGAAAGTTCTCACCCAAGACTGTAAGACGATGTGTCCAGATTCCAGGTTCAAATACATGTTTAGTGATGATAATTCCATCTGAATCCGTTAACTCATGTTCTCTTTTACTGCAGTAGTAGATTCCCTCATCAGAGATGCTAACGTTCTCTATATGTAGATCATGGGAGTTAC